>CM021107.1:603580762-603762263 GCA_007115665.2 Sequoiadendron giganteum
CAATTTGTCCTAGAAGTTTAAAAATGGAATTAATGATGTGCTAAGCCCGACCTAAGGGTCCTAACATGTGGGAATAAGGTATATAAGGTCAGAAAAACCCTAACCTGATAGGCTGGATAGTTGGAAGAATCATTGTACGGACTGAGTCCTGGAAAGAGCAAGTTTTTGACTATATTTGTGCAATAAAGCCTTGATCCAGTAATTAATGGATTGAAAGGACTAAAATAATGCATTGATTCTTTACTTTGTGACATATTACTACTGTGTGTGGCATTATTTTAGGTGTTTTGGCCAACTGGTTAACTGTTGTAGATACTTTATGTTTCTTTGTTTCACTGCCCGGTTTAGGAACAGTTTTGTAAAAGATGCACCCCACTTGAATTCCCGTGGCTGAACTTCCATGGCCACTTGGAATAAAGTAGGGGACATTGTATATAGTGTAGATAAGGTCTATGGTGTCTTTGTATGTAGGAGAGCTATCAATTACATCAAGCTCTAGGCGAGTGCAGAGTAATTCTGGCTAGGTGCTTGGACAGAACAACAACAAGAAGACTTGCTCAATGGATTGGTTTGAGCCAATCCATAGTGTAGGGGTGTAGGTGCATGTGAATTGGACATGTGTATACAAGGAGAAGTGCAGAGGAGGCCATTAAGGCACTCAATGAAGTCAAAGAAGCCAGACTATGTGACATGCCCTAAAAACCCTTCAAAACAGGGGGTTTGGTGACAGACCTATGTACGGACACCAAGAAGGTTTAAACCCCAGGAAATATTGGAGCCTAGGAAGTATATAGAGAGAATCCCTAAAGAGTTTGGGGGTTTGTTAAAGAAGTTTTGGAGTTATCCCAAGAACACTAGTTGTAGGAGGCCTAATTGACCAAAAAGGCTACAAGGCCTAAAACAAGGTTTACATGAATTCGATGGAACAAAGTGGAGTGAAAAAAAACAAGGATTAGTTGGAAGACCTACTCCTTGTCCTGAGAATGGATTGGGGATTGTTGAGGCAAAGTTGAGCCCATGGGAGCTTTGTAGAGACTTGAAAGCAAAGGTGAGTGTTTGATGTTGCTAGAGAGTCCTATAAGAGAATACGGGTCTTAGGAGAGACTTCTAGGTAGGGTAGAGAAGAATACCATAGTAAGACCAAAGAATAGGTCTTAGAAAGAGAAATTGTGCTCTTGAGAGACAGCTCTCCCCACCAAATTGGTATCAGAGCCATAAAAAAGGCTTGGGAATTGAGAAGTGAATGTCAGAGAGAAGAGAATCCATAGGAGAAAGCACCATGGTGACGAATGCAGAGATAGCACAAGATTTTACAGAGCAACAAGAAAATAATAGATGACTTGAAGAAGTTGTGGAGGAGATGAAGCAAAAACTAGAAGAGGTTGCAGAGTTGACAAGCAAGATGAAAGTGCAGTTAGCAGGGGAAAAAGACAAGGGTAAGAACCAAGTTGAGGAAGACATAGAACTAGAACTTGACCCTCCATTAGAAGAGGAACCCTTCCTCAAAGCATTGAAGGCATTAAGTGGCAAGCCACTAGAATGTATCCCTATTTTCATAGGAAGAATGGATGCAGATTTAGTTAAGGAATGGATTGAGGGAATGGAAAATCACTTTGAATGTGATGGGATTACAGAGGCACAAAAGGTGAAGATAGTCAAATCAAGGTTAAGAGGACAAGCATTAACTTGGTGGAAGTTCTTGCAAGAAGAAAGAGAAGGAAGGCAAGAAGCCAATAGGAATTTGGAAAACAATGGTGGCTAAAGTAAAGGAAAACTATCTACCTGAGGACTATGACATCCAATTGCATAAGAAGAGGCAAAATCTCAGAAAAAGAGTTCCAAAAGCTAAGCCTTAGGTCTAGAGTGCAAGAAACTGAAAGCATTAAGGTTGATAGGTATCTAAATGGCCTTAGATGGAACGTACAAGAGGAGTTGAGTCTCTTCACACTTACTACCCTCCATATCTGCTATCAGATGGCTATTAAAGTGGAAGAGAAACTAAAAAAGAAACAAGATTCTAATACCAGGAGTAAAGGAAGAGGCAGAGACCCTAGAGGTGGACATAGATGAGGTTTTGGTGGAAGGAGCAATGAGAATAGAAGCCAAGGAGATTCTAAGGTGGGTGAAAAATTCCATGAGACAAATAGTAGAGGGGGATACAGAGGTAGAAGCTCTATCAATGGTGGAAGAGGTAGATCAGGAGGATTTGGGAGAAGTTCTCATTTTGCTTCCATGAAGTGTTACAATTGTGGACAGTTGGGTCATCCGGCTTACAGGTGTCCTAACAAGCTAGCATCTTCACAAGGTGAGAAGAAGATTACTTATGTGCAAGAAGAGGACTATTCCAAGCACTCAGAGGTGAGTTTAGATTCAGAGAAAGGACAGAGTCTCATGTTGAGAAGGATCTTGATCAAAGCACCTACCGAGGATGAACGCAAAAAAAGGAGAGCTCTTTTTAGAGTCAAGTGCAAGATACTAGGTAAGGTCTGCAAGGTCATCATTGACTCAGGATCTACTGATAATGTCATATCAGAGGAGGTAGTACAAAAGTTGAACCTCATCAAGATACCCCATGTGTGTCCTTACAAGGTTACTTGGTTGAATAAGGGGCATAATATATTGGTCAATGAACAAGTATGGGTTGAGTTTGCTATAGGGAAGTATCAAGATAGGATACTATGTGATGTGTTACCAATGGATGCATGCCATATATTGCTTGGAAGACCATGGCAATATGATAGGGAGGCAGTACACCAAGGGAAGGAGAACAAGTATTCATTCAAGAAGGATAGAGTGACTTACAAAATCTAGTCATTGACAGAAGAAGGCACAATGGAGAAAGCATAATCTAGTGCACTTTTGATGAGTGGAAATGAATTCCTATAAGACATGAAGGAGGAAGAAGGAGTTTTCTATGCAATCATGTTGAAGCCAAAGGAGGAAGAGTCACCTAGTCGGCTACCTATGATAGAAAAAGTGAAGCAATTGTTGGATCAGTTCAGGGATATCATTTGTGAAGGCACACCATCTACACTACCACCTAAGAGGGCAATCAGTCATCAAATAGACTTTGTGCCAGGAGCAACATTGCCTAGAAAGGTTGCATACAAGATGACACCGGAGCAGAACAAGGAGATAGCAAGGCAAGTTCAGGAGATTTTGGACCAAGGGTTGATCAGAAAAAGCATAAGCCCATGTGGTGTTCCAGTGGTGTTGGCACCTAAGAAGGGAAATAAGTGGATAATGTGCACTGATTCTAGGGCCATAAATAGGATAACCATTAGATATAGGTTTCCTATTCCTAGGATAGAAGACTTAATGGACTGTTTAGGGGGTGCTAAGTACTACTTCAAGATTGATTTGAAAAGTGGCTACTATTAGATTAGGATGAAAGAGGGAGATGAATGGAAATCGCCTTTTAAAACCACAGAGGGGTTATATGAGTGGTTAGTAATGCCATTCAGGCTTACAAATGCACCTAGCACTTTTATGAGGGTGATGAATGAGGTCTTGAAGGACTATATAGGAGTCTTTGTGGTAGTCTACTTAGATGATATCCTCATCTTTAGCAAAAATAAAGAAGAACATATGAAGCACCTAGAACTTGTGTTGAAGAAACTTCAAGAGGAGAACCTCACCATAAATCTTGAGAAAAGTGAGTTTATGAAACAAGAGCTAGTCTACCTAGGATTTGTAGTATCTCAAGGGAACTTGAAGATGGAAAAGAGCAAGTTTGAAGCCATTCTCAATTGGCCTACTCCCAAGACAGGGATTAAAGTTAGGAGTTTCCATGGATTAGCTCAATTCTATAGGAAGTTTGTTAGAAGGTTTAGTGAAATATGTGCACCGATCCTTGACACCATCAAAGGAGGACTGAAAACAAATTTTGTGTGGACCAAAGAAGCCAATGAAGGATTTGAAAGATTGAAGAGGGAGATAGCTACCCAACCAATCCTAGTTTTACCAAGTTTTGACAAACCATTCATAGTGGAATGTGATACAAGCAACATGGAAGTGGGTGCAGTCTTAAGCCAAGAAGGCAGGCCAATGTCATTCTTTAGTGAGAGGCTAAATGAAGCAAAGTCTAGGTACTCATCCCATGACTTAGATTTTTATACTTTAGTACAAGCTCTTAAAATGTGTAGGTGCTACCTATTGCCCAAATAATTTGTGGTATACACCGACAATCATGCCTTAAGCTACATCAATACTCAAGAGAAGCTCAAATTGAGGCACATCAAATGGATGGAGTTTTTGAAGTCATACACCTTTACTATCAAGCACAAGAAAGGGGTTAACAACAAGGTTGTAGATGCCCTTAGTAGGATATTGATTACCATTCAAGAGATATAGCTGCAGAGCACAGGGGTTGAAGGATTCAAATAACTATATGAAGGAGATTCTAATTTCTCAGTGATCAACAAGGTATGTATTGATTTTGAAAACCATTTTCATAGTGAATATGTGGATTATACTTTGCAAAATGGTCTATTTTTTAGAGGGAAACAATTATGTGTTCCAAGAGGTTCCATGAGGGATAATCTTATCCAAGAAAATCACAATGGCAATTTGAGTGGACACTTTGGATTGAACAAGACCCTAGACTTAGTGGAGAGGTTCTATTGGTGGCCTAAGATGCAAAGAGATGTAAGAAGGTATGTGGAGCAATGTGGAGTGTGTCAAAAGGCAAAGGGAACATAAAAAAATGCAGGTCTTTATCAGCCATTACCCATCCCAAATAGACCATGGGAATGCATAAGAATGGACTTCATAGTAGGGCTACCTAGGACACCGACTAGTTTTGACAGTGTGTTTGTGGTAGTGGACAGATTCAGTAAGATGAGTCATTTCATCCCATGAAAAACAACACATGATGCTAGTCACATTGCCCACCTATTCTTCAAGGAGATAGTAAGGATACATGGGTTGCCAATGAGCATAGATGTAGACAGAGATGTGAAGTTTATGGGACATTTTTGGAAAACTCTTTGGAGGAGGTTGGGAACCAACTTATCTCATAGTTCAGCATATCATCCTCAAACGGATGGACAGACAGAGGTGATAAATAGGGTACTTGGTAACTTGTTGAGGTGTCTAACTAAGGAGTATGGACAAGGATGGGAAACAGTCATTTCACAAGAATAATTTGCCTATAATGATAGCACAAACAAGTCTACTAGTAAGAGTCCATTTGAAATTGTATATGGGTTACATCCAAGAGGTGTGCTTGAGTTGAGAGACCTAAAAGGTTATGAAGGAATCAGTGGACATGCTGATGATTTTTCTCAGTCAATGAGAGAGGTTCATGAGTAGGTAAAGAAGACATTAATGGAGGCTAACCAAAAGTTGAAGGCTAAAATAGATGAAGGGAAGAGAGATTTACAATTTGAAATAGGTGATTCAGTCATGATATACTTGAATAAGGAAAGACTACAGAAAGGCATACCAAGTAAGCTACAGATGAAAAGGATAGGGCCATGTAAAGTGTTGGCTAAGTATGGATCAAATGCATACAAGGTGGAGTTACTCAAGGAGATGTCCATTTTGCCTATCTTCAATGTGAAGAATTGGTGAAGTATAAAGGACCCGAAATGGATGAGGAACAATATAGTGCTGAGGTGAGTAAGGATGTGGAAGGACTCAAGGTACCTGATCTAATCAGACCATAGGTTGACAATATTTTGGATTCAAGGGTGAAGAAGAAGACTAGGAACAAGACATATATGGAACACCTAGTGAAGTGGAGACACCAACCAGAGTCAGAGGCTACTTGGATAGTAGAGAGTCATTTCAAGAATCAGGGTATCAGTGAGAAGTTCTTAACACCACAGGTTCCTTAACTTCTTTTTTGTAGGGGGAGAATGGTGCAGGAGCACCTTAAGGTCTTTTGGAGAGATCTTTGGAAATTTTAGCTTATAGGTGGTTCTAGCCAACCACCAAGGTAATAAGGACTAGGTTATAAAGTCCCAAGGTTGAATTGATGTGTGTGTTGTGGCAAATTTAGGTTAGTTTAGAGCCTTGAGGTTTGGGGAAGTCTTAATGAGGAGATTAGGCAAATCTTGACAATGTTGTCTTGATAATTTGACCTAGAAGTTTAAAAATAGCATTAATGATGTGCTAATCCTAACCTAAGGGACCTAACATGTGGGAATAGAGTATAAGGTCAGAGAAACCCTAACCTGATAGGTTGGACAGTTGGAAGGATCATTGTACAGACTGAGTCCTGGAAAGAGCAAGTTTTTGGCTGTATTTGTGCAACAGAGCCTTGATCCAGTCAATTAATGGATTGAAAGGACTAAAATAATGCATTGATTCTTTACTTTGTGACATATTAATACTATGTGTGGAATTAGTTTAGGTGTTTTGGCTAACTAGTTAATTGGTGTAGATACTTTGTGTTTCTTTGTTTCACTGCCCGGTTCAGGGACAGTTTTGTAAAAGATGCACCCCACTTGAATTCTCGTGGCTGAACTTCCATGTCCACTTGGAATCAAGTAGGGGACCTTGTATATAGTGTAGATAATGTATGTGGAGTCTTTTTATGCAAGAGAGCTATCAATTCCATGAAGCTCTAGGCGAGTGCAGAGGCATTCTGGCTAGTTGCTTGGACAGAACAATAGCAAGAAGACTTGCTAAATGCATTGGTTTGTGCCAATACATAGTGTCAAGGTGTAGGGGAATGTGTATTGGACATGTGCATACAAGGAGAAGTGCAGAGGAGGCCATTAAGGCACTCAATGAAGTCAAAGAAGCCAGACTATGTCACATGCCCTAAAAAACCTTAAAAATAGGGGGTTTGGTGATAGAACTATGTACAGAGACCAACAAGGTTTAAACCCTAGGAAATCTTGGAGCCTAGGAAGTCTATAGAGAGAATCCCTAAAGATTTTGGGGGTTTGTTAAGGAAGGTTTGGAGTTATCCCAAGAACATTGGTTTCAGGAGGCCTAATTGAACAAAAAGGCTACAAGGCCTAAAACAAGGTTTACATGAATTCGATGGACAAATGAAGAAGGAATTCCACAAGATGGAATAGAGTGGAGTGAAAACAAACAAGGAGTAGTTGGAAGACCTATTCCTAGTCCCAAGAATGGCTTGGGGATCATTGAGGCAAAGTTGAGCCCATAAGAGCTTTGTAGAGACTTGAAAGCAAAGGTGAGTGTTTGAAGTTGGTGGAGAGTCCTATAAGAGAATAGGGGTCTTAGGAGAGACTTTTGGGTAGGGTAGAGAAGAATACCCTAGTAAGACCAAAGAATAGGTCTCAGAAAGAGCAAATTTTCTCTTGAGAGATAGCACTCCCCACCAGTTCCTATATCTAATAACCCATGATTCGATCATAGATCTTGACTAGACTATGACAATCTTTGCTCATTAAGTACCAATTGCTTCATTAATGTCTTTTAGATATTTAGCAAATATCGCAATCAAAAAATAATCAAATTTTTAAAATATCTTGGAAAAAATCTGATTGATCAATCATACAGATTGATACCACCAACTCAAAGGTTCCACATTGAAGACAATAAATCCATTGCATTCCGACAAGCTCCACCTGAAGAGGCCATTCCATTAAACAAAATTGCTCAGACAAATAGATGACGTGTCAAGTGGGCAAGCAATCTTAGTTTTATGAAAATAGGTTTGATGAAAATCCCCGCCAAGCTAACACATGTCTTGGCTCATGCCCAAAAGGAAAGTGATATAGAAAAGCCATGCAACCACCACATGGCGCATTGTGTGCCTTTCAGAGCAGTTTATTTTTCATTAAGTGCAGACTTCTTTTGAAGCTGAAGGGTAAAAGCCACAAACCAAAGAGATTAAAAGGAAAAAAATTCTTCACAGTAATAGCAACTCGTAGGGGACCTTCACTTGCAAAGGCGCAAACCTAGAGCTCTAGAAATTCTTGGAGTTTGAGGAAGGAAGAGTGTTGTACTTTCCAATCTGAATCATTGGGCCAAATGAAAGTGCATACAACCTTGTATGCTTTATCCAACTCAAAAAATTCTTTAAAAGAAACATCTCCCCACCTTGATGAAACAATCCTAATGTGATAGTAGAGCCAAGAAAGGGGAAGAATAATTTACTTCTCGATTTCATCAATAGTGGAAAATGGGCTTATACTTAGGAGTTCTATAGAAGTTAGGACCTTGTGTCTAATTGTATTTGTGATCTGCTTGATTGATAATACTCCTCCATCTAGTGAGAAAAGGTTGGGTAATCTGAAATCAAGTAGAACATTGAAATACTTTTTGATCTCATTAACCTCTCTATTCAATGTTGCCTGGTATTATTTTCTTTTTCCCATGACCTTGTAGCAATTGAAAAATTCACTTTCTTTCCTTGAGGTGGCCCTCCGATCTAGAATCTCTACACCTTTTAAAGCTTCTTTAGTGGATTTGCATAACCTAGAAATCAGGTTTTTTGATTCCATTGATCGGGGAGCATAAATTTGTAGAATTTAGTTGGCTACCAGGGCAACTTTCCCATCTAATTCTTGAGCATCCCTCAAAAATTGCAAGACTGTCTTCGGAGTAGTGACTACAACTATGATCCTTTCTCAATGTGTGGATATCAAATTTTTCAATATTGAGATGATCCCAGATTCTTGCATGGTAGCCAAGTCTTGATAGAATTGAGATTCTTTTTCCTTCATATTCTCCTCCATTTGGTTCTTATCCTAGAGGGAATTTGTTAGTTCAGAGTTCAAATTTTTGACCTCTTGATTGTGAGTCTGCAAAACCGACTCGATCTCCTACTTCTCTTGATTTTCTCTTTCAATCTATGTCTGGGCCTTCCTTAGATTGTTGAAAGCCTGAGATCGGACAATGTCCAATTCTTCCTGCATGTTCTCCTAAATATGCTAGTATTCTTCATTTTTTGGAATTCAACAACAAGCTCAATGCTTAACTTCTCTATTTTGACATGAAGTCGGCTTTGTTCAATTTGAGTCTCTTCAAGCAACTTAGTTGCTTCTCCTTGTTGATTCTATATTTTCCTTATGCGATCCATTTCAACCTCTTTTTCCTTGTTTTTTTCCTACAACCTACTCATGATATCCTTTACATTTACCAACTCTTCCTCACACTTCTTTAATTTCTTTTGCAACTTCTCATAATCAGTATAGGCAATTTTCTTGGTGGCCTTAGCTAGAACCATTTTGTCACACAAGCGAGTTTCACTTAAATCAAGGTCCATAGCTTTGATTTCATAATCTTTCATTTGCATTTCTCCTTCTACCCTGGATAATAGCGGCTTCATGGTAGCAATCAATAGGGAATTTTACTCTTTGTTGAAACAAGCCTCAATCTTCTTAGTAGCTAGTTGTGCAATGGCTTTTATCTGCCTGTTCTATTTTTGAGCTAGTCGGGCCTGCTTTGTCACATCAAAATGACCTAGGAGACTCTTTGGGGTGTTGATGCTTTGTGCAACAATGGAAGCACCTGGAGGAAGACTCAATAGAGTAAAAGACGGTGAAGCCTCAGCTATATGAGATTACGGGGAGGCAAAGGGGAGTGCTACAATTGAAAATGGTGGGATACCATATGGGGATTCTGGAGGAGGAATGCCCATCAGAGTGAAAGGGGAAGTGGGGGAAAAAAGTGACATTTTCCCATAAGTAGATGGATTGGATGAAACTGGCAACATGGACGCTTCATCTTTTTCTATGGGGCCCTTGACAAGGTGATTAAAGAATTAATTACAGTCGATGCGGATGATGCTCACTCAATGCGTGGGGTTTCCTCATGGGGTTGAATGTTGACTATGGTAGGGGGTTCATTTAGAAAAAATAGATCAAAATCTATGAATGGATGACTCTTTACAAAAAATAGGGGTGGAGGAATGACCAAAGATGTAGAAGCAAAAAGAAGAGGGTGATCAAAACTTACCCTAGTTGTTGTAGCTAAATATCCTGACAAAGCAGACTCCACCTCATCTTCTTCTTTGGTAGGTGCACTAGGTCCACCTAAGTCTTGGACTCATCTCATCTTTGTATGAGTGGAACTAGTAGTTTCAGATCCCTTCGTGGTCGATCTCGCCAAAACTTGGCCTTCTGTAGCCGTAGCAGACCTCTTTGGGGACCGTTAGGTTCTTTTTCCCTTTCCTTGGGTGCTAACAAAGGATGTGACATTTGGGTCCCTTTGCTTCACCCCCTTTCCTTTGTTGGACTCTTGAGGCTGAGAAGCGTAGAACATCAGCTCTCTCTGTTCAATATTAGGATCACTCTCAGGATTACTATTCTTAGTGTCAGGTTCTTCATCATAAGTTTCATCAAACTTTTCATCATGTGGCTGGAGCTGCCCATACATGGCATTGAGGCTCTTCATTTCCTGTTGGAATATGTAGAAATCTACCCTCTTTCTCTTTGACCACCCTAGGCACTTCAATTGTGTACTTAGAGACTTGCCCATTGGAAGGCTTGGATAATTCTCCACTTTCTTGACATAAAAGTCAAGCCATGGTGGCTGATCAAATGGTATGTAGGCTAGGTCAACATATAGTTTTGGCCTCTCTTCGGTCGGGTTCTTTCTTGATTCAAAATACTCCTGACTTTCATGCCTCATAATTGGGAGATGCCTTATCGAGTTATAGCTCCATGCATCACAAATGAGAAACAATCCCAAATGTAACAAATTATGTGTAAGCACCTCATGTGCCTTCCTCTTCATCAATGTCACCTAGTTGTTGGCAATATCGAGGGGAGTGATGAAAAGAACTATCTTGTGCCTTTCGGTGCCATAGGCATTGTCAGAAATAGTTAACTGTCAGAATTCTTCCAAAGAAAAAACCCTATCCTTTACAAATTTAGGAATCATGAAAGGCTCCTTAATGAAACAATGAAATTTGATGAATGTGAACTCATCTCCCAGAAAATAATCTATTGAGCTTGCAATCCTTTTATCCATTGCAAGAATTCAAGAGAGAAACATGCTGGAGGGCGTAAGGACAAGTCTATGAGTACTAGCCTCATAAAATAATCCATAAACTAGTAATAATCGCATGTCTTTGAAAGCATATGGGTCTAGACAAAAATTGGTTGGTATGACCCTTTTACATCAAACCTAAACAATGACAAATACCTTTCGAGGAGCTCAAAGTTTTGTTGTAAAATCAAATGCACCAGAAAAGAAGAATACCTAAATTTGCATTGAATGTCATAAGTCCTCAACTATTCCAACATCATTTCTATTATTCTTTCTCTGAAATCATAATATTTTTGGCTCTTTTCCCTCTTGAGCATAAATTTCATGCCCATCTGAAAAGGATAGACCTTTTTATCATCCTCGTAACCATAGATACAGACCAACATCACAAAAATGAACCGAAGATCCATTTTAAACTTCCTGTGTGGAAAAGGGAAGAGGAGTGGCCTTCCTTCCACCTTTTCCTTGGTTTTATCCTCATAAAAAGCCAATTGTCTAGTTCTGGTGTTCTAGAACTACTCTATTGTTTCTTTGTTGAAGCTCTCTAGTTGCACCCACAAAAGGATATAGAAGTCATGGAAAATCCTAACCTGGGAATTGGACATTCTAGCAGGTGACTAACATCTTCTTATGGTTGTTCATCTACTTATCAAACTAGGGAACATATACTTGAAATGGAGCGGCACTGTATGTGCACTAAGAACCGGTTTTAGCCATAACTTATAGAAGTAAATGCTTGAAAGGAATTCTAACTCTAATGTAGGAATGTAAGGCAAAGTCTGATTAACTTAAGCATAACTTAACTAAAGTAGGAATCATAATAACTATTACTGGGAAACAAACCATGAACTGGCCTTATGCTGGAGGAACAAACATAGGGATGGATTCCTTATGCTGCAGGAACAATACAAGACTGAGTTTGCACTACAACTTACTGGAATGAAATTCTAATAGTTAAACAATAGAAAGTAAACAACTAACTACAGATACTTACTAAGTGGGCCCCCTTAGCAAGCATCAACCAACTATGCAAGAATGCAACTCAAAACTTCATCAGTTTCTTATTCATAACTCAGAATCACACACATGGTTGTTTGCTTGTAAGAAAGCTTAATACAAAGCTCTGTCTTTCATTATAACAGAAATCACATTACACTCTGTTCTATCTCTACTCTCTAGTCTAATCTCCCTTAATAAACCCGTTCACTCGTGCAAGAGGAACCTTTATTTAAAGAGAAACAACTAACTAACTAACCAACTAACAGAGAAAGATGCGGATATAAATGTCGCTTGAGACGAAGGAACAAACTTCATAAATGCAAGTCTATCTGCTCAACAGATTCAGAGGAAATCTAGAACTCCACTCGTCCTAGATTGATGATCCATTCGGTTTCTTCCCAAAGACCCGGACAAAGAATCCTCGCTTGAAACGACTCCTTTGATGGAGCACTGGAAATGACTTTTTCTGCAAGGCCATGTTCTGTTGTGCATTGACTCGTTCATACCAGCTTCAACAACCTGTAGAACACATGGAAATAGAGGCAAAAGAAGGCATGCACTAATAATAGCATGACATTCCTCATTAATCACACACATCCAATTCTTCTTACTTATCCAAAAACTACATATATCATATCAGTCAATTGGGAAGTCAAAACAGGGTAATGATCATAGACAGACTAAGATATTTATGCTGCAAGAGTTTAGGATTGCTTGTCATTGAATACTACCCATTAACATGAAAAGTTCATAACCATAGAGTTTAAAACATCCATAAAAGAGAGCAAGGGTTTTTAAGATTTATAACATGACATCCAAATTATAACCATATTCTGGGCTCATCACTCTCGATGTCTCGATTTGTAGGGATAAATTACATATCCTGAATGGCTATGAAATTGATAGTTAACCTTATTCTATTGCTAGTTATGACCCCTATTTCCCTGTCAAACCTCCTGACACATGCATCAACTAGCTTTGAAAATGGGTGCACAACAGGCAACATGAACTATGGAAAACCATAATTCCAAAGTCATGAAGCAAACCCTTCATATCCCCCATATTTGAGCATTCTTTAAAATTCTCCTTCCCTAAGTCTTTTAGGGTTTTCCACTGCCTTCGAGTCAAAAATTTTGTCTACAAAGTCTAGCATGGCCTCCTTAAAAGGGTCACTTTCCTATACTAATTTGGTATGTGAAAAATTTCTTTCTTCTGGCACTCGCGCATTTGCAAATGACTCTTCCCCAAAGACATTGATATAGCCTAGTTTTCTCCATGAGGATCCAACCATTCTACCAGAATTTGATGCCTCTACCATTGTTGCACTCAAAATTTGTAGAGAGCTTCCTTGGAGAAATGGGTACTTGCGTCTTGCTTCTTAGCAAAAAATCCTTTTGGGTGCATTCAATTCTCCTTTCACATACATGCATTAAGGCACTATCATTACCTTTGGCTTACTAAATGTTACCATTGAGGTGATACGTGCGAATTTGGGATCCGCATTCCTCAGGAATGCCAAAATCGCTACAAGAATGGAATTAATACATTCTCCTCACGACCCCTTTCACAAATAAGCTTTATTTTCTTGGAGAGAATACTTTTAGCCACAAGAAGCTTGCTTAATCGGTGTAAAGTACTTCAAAAAGACATGGTCATTTAATTTGTCAGAACTTAGCACATTAATCAACATCTTTTCCCATAAACAAGAAATTTTGTACTGATGACGATAATGGAAACATGGTAGTGATCAGAATACTCGAGCATTTACTCCCAACCCCTAAATTTATTTTTAAGGTTTGATGATAGATTTTTCGTAAGATTCATCTCACACCCTCTAGCTACTTTGATATTTTTTCTTTTTCATCTGGTGGGTGATGGATTTTTCGTTGGTCAAGCTCATTGGAACACATTATTCTATAAATAGCTATGTCACCTTAGCATGTTGTATCCCATTATGCTAGCTTTATCCTATTTTCTATCATGTCATGTGGCCTAGGCACTCCCATTCGACTCCTGGCACAAAGGCCACAATACTCCTTCAAGGTAAAAATTACCAGCGACTGAATTAAATAGCTAGCAAGGAAGAACAACCGCCTTACTATGGTAGAATTCAAGTGGGTGCTCGGCAAGGACTATGTGAAGGATGAGAACCAGCCGTGTTGTAACTTCAATGTCATCTCTCACTTCGTGGCCTCCCTTCTTGACTTGGAGATATCCAAGCCCTAGATAATTGAGCTCTACCATGCCATGTTTGACTCTTTGTATTTGGATGGGCTCGTCAAAATTGTGCAAGTGGCCATCCTTGGTGTTGGTATTTTGAATGCCATGGACCTTTGTAGGCATGTTGACTATGGGGAAGTTGTGGTCTAGTTGCCTTTGCTTACTAATTTTTGAACTATGAACCTCGAGAGGCATCGCTCACTTTCTCATTCTACGGCTACCTTCCTCTTGAGGGAGTTCAACATGGAGTGTGTTCCTAGGCTAGACTGGAGAAATCATTTTGAGTTTCTGGTGTACAGTCGCGGGAACGAGGACTAAGGTCCTTGGTGCATTGAGCTTGAATGTGTTATGCCTTGACCTTGATTTCCTCCCTGCTAAAGAAGAAGAAGAAAATGATGAAGTGCTAGTTTGACCACCTCACAATGGCTTAGAGGCTTTATTTTTACTACCCTTTCTTGAGCGTGCCCCCTTTTTTTTTCTTTTTGGACTGTAACCTTTTTGGGTTTTCTCAAGAAAGCTTTGAGATTCTCAAATCCTCGTGCTTGCACTATAATGTAAATTTTTCAATGAACATAATATATAATATGTTTATTATTTCTCCTATGTTACTCTCATGGCTTATTAAAAACTTAAAATCATTTTTATAAATTTTTTACATATGGTACATAACTATGAAAATTTTAAAAGAAATTGTGCATTTTAATGTAACAATTTCAGATGAATACCAATTACCGATATATGAAAAACATTAGCCTCCATGTCTTCTAGCTCATACACATTCTTTTATTTGCATGTGAAAATGCAGAAGGGACCCTTCCAAAGGGCTTCAAATTTTGCATGTTGCCCCAGTTCCATAGTGTTCTCATCATACTTCACCACCAAGCTTCCTTCCTAGAAACCTGGGTTAGATGGCTTTTTATCAAACCAATGGTTGACTATTTGTTGCTGACCAATCATGGATTCATAGGCCTTTTCTCTTTTTTCTTCAAGGTTCAAGATTTCTTCCAACCTTACCTCCATTCCACTACTTTGTTTGACTTCAAAAGTGTTTAACAATTGTAATACCAAAATCTCTATGGAAATGGGTAAAACCACCTCCTTTCCATATACTATTTCACAAGGATAATCCTTCAATATTTTCTTGGGCATAATTTTGTAGGCCCATAGAGTGACTCATAGATTCTTGTTCCATTCCCTTTTTCTTTTTGACCTGATGCGCTTGATCAGCCTAATTAGGTTTATGTTGGTTGATTTCGCTAGCCCATTTACTTGCAGATAGTAATTTGATGAAGTCTTGAGGTAGACCCCATGATTGAGAGCGAAATATGATATCCTATAACCCATAAAGACTTGCACGTTATTGGATATGATGGTTTTTGGTGAAAATTGACAATTTCAATCTCCATAGCATTTTTCAGAGCAATGGCCTTCATCCATCTTGTAAAATAATCGGTTGCCATAAGCATCCAATTGTGGCTCATGCTAGAAATAGGATTTATCATCCCGATGAAATCCAGACCCCATTGAGCAAAGGGTTCTTTAGTTACAATTGGGCTTAGGGGCATCACAAAGTTCTTTCACTTGCCAACAAAATATTGGCACTAAGTGCATCTTCACACCAGATGGTATGCCTCAAAGAACATAGAAGGACAATAATATCCTACCCACATTATCTTCAAAGTGATAGTATTGGTAGAGAAATTTCCACCTTCAGGACTGCTATGAAATTCATTTAAAACTCTTTCTTCTTGCGGCTTGTCTAAGCATCAAAACAAGACATCATCATAATTTATTTTAAATTAAATACCCTCAATTAGTACATACTTGGTGCCTTGCACTCGGTAGTATCACCTTTTGTGAGGTGAAATGTTGATTAAGTACTACCTTTTTTTCATGTATTGTGTCTGAACCATCACCCATGACTCGTCAGACTCATACCGATTCGTGCAAGCCTTGTTAGTTTCTTCCTTTTCCAAAGAAATTAACTCTTGTACAAGGTATTCACATAGACCTCTCCCTAGAACCAACTTAGTTGGTTTGATATCTACATCATATTCTAGGATCTTGGTGATCTAGTTGGCTCTTTTTTCTATTATTTCACCCTTCATGATATATTATTCAACACTGGGATGGGCAATGAGAATGATGATTCTATTGGGCGACACCAGGTGTCAAAATTTCTTTAGGTTTTTAACAATAGTGAAAGCTTTCTTCTTAAAAAATTTGTACCTAGCCTTATATCCTTTAAGATTCTTAGAGTGGAATGTGATGAGATGCTCTCCCCTAATGTATTTTTCCTTCTAAGTGAGCATCAAAGCTATGCTATGTTAGCCGTTTTAGATGTAAAATAAGAAACCCTTGGAGAAGTCTAGGTTAGCTAACACTAGGGCCAAAGATATGGCTTCTTTTATTTGTTCGAAAGTTGTCTTGCCTTCAAAGGTCCATTTGAATATTAGATTCTTTTAAGAATCAGTGTGATAGGTCTCATGATGCCCACAAAGTCTGAAATGAACCATCTAACAAAGTTGATCTTCCCCAAAAAAGATTGCAGTCCCTTCTGGTTGACCGATAGAGCTAGCTCCATTATAGATTTCACTCTTTTAGAATTTATCCTATCCCTTCCTTTGATACCACAAAACTGAGTATCCTACCTAGGGGTACTTGAAAAACATATTTTTTTTGAATAATTTGATTAATTAAACCTATGAATGTGATATCCATTGCTCGTTGAAAGGTTGCACCAACATTGGAGAGTCTGAAAGGCATTTTTGAGCATGAAAACATCCCCCACTTAGTAGTGAATATTGTTTTATGTTGATCTCCTTCTTTGAAATAGACCTAGTTATAACTCGAAAAACCATCAAATAAAGAGAATATTTCTAATCTAGCCACAATCTGCAGAATATGCTCCATTGACGAAAAAGGGTAGTGGTCTTTCAACAAGGCTTTGTTCAAATCCTTGAAATACACACAAAGACAAATATCACCATTCTTTTTCCAAACTAGCACAAGATTAGACACCTAGGTGTAATGCTTAATTGGGTATATGATCCTCAATTTGATTAATTTAGTGAGCTCTTGAGCTAGCAATTCTTCAACCTTTAGATTGATTGGACTTTGTTTTTTCTAGATAGGCTTTGAGACTTCGACTAAGTCAATAGTATGTTGAATTATACCAGGATCGTATCCTCTGAGATTGTCATAGGTCCAAGCTATGAAAACGTTGCATCCAAAACATAGCCCTTTTAATCTCTCATTTTCCTTCTAAGGGACGTCCCTTTCAACCCTTAATTTTCTACCATTTCCAACATCAAGATCTTCATAATATTTCTCATTAGTAGTGAACCTTTGTTTTCTATTTCTCATGTCCTCACAGTCAAAAATATTTTCTAGAGAGATTAAACCTCGAGGCAACTTATTGCCTTTTAACTAGATCACTTCATCTTCAGAGGGTTGTGCTTTAGACTGTGAATGGTCAACAATATTTCCTAACTTTTGTTCAAAAGTGGCGATTTGAACATCATCCTCGAATACCTACCAGTTTTGATTATTGTCAAGAATTGTTAGTCAGATGATAATCTGCACTACATTCTGCTTCATTACCAAATCAAAAATTGGCTCAAATTGTGAACCAATCAAAGCCATTCAATTACCAATATCATTCTAGGATCATGGGATACTTTGAATGTTAAAAGCCTCAAAATTCTCAATTAGATCCCATATTTTGTGTCTATATGACTTCATTCTTATATTCTAGGCATCCGCCTACACACAGACTTGACTCACAACCAACTCTAAATCTCTATATGTTTGTATTCTCTTTATGCCCATCCATTCTATGAGGAGAAAACCATGGACCAAGGCCTCGTATTCCACATCATTATTCAAAGATGGGAATTGGAACTAAAAATATTTAAGGGTATTTGAAACTATCGGGGATACAAGTCAGACACCTACTCCAGAACCATCTTTTCATTTGGTGTTGTCAAAATATAACATCCATAGCCTGTTGTCACCAGGACCATTATGATCTTCCCATTCCTTTATCAATTTTGGGAAGACTTCGTCATTGTCGAAGATCACATAAGTGCTTAATCTGATAGCATGAAACTTTTTGAAAGGGTTAAAGTCAATAAATTGGTTGAGGAGGACATCCTCTTCAATGGTCCAATCACTTGTGTCTTCCTCATCTTCTAACATTTCTACACAATACCTCTCCCTTCATGAGAAGGAGGTATGCATTGCTTCAAAGGATAGGACCACATTGTCTGCTATGTGTTCCAGATGCAAGCATTCAAACAGGATCTTCATTGCTTGGTTCACAATATCATGTGAGACCAATCGAGCACTAGATATCCACCAAGCTGTGAAGTCCCTTGAAAGGAACATCCCAAATATTGGGGGAATTTATATCACAACTACTTCTTGCATGACCGTTTGACTCAGACATGAGAAGTGGGTCAAAGATAGACCCTTGATTCAGTTGACGGTCATAACTTTCTTCCCATCCAATTGCATGATTCCTTTCTCAAGGGGCTCATACTTGATTTTAAGGGCATCGGCCACTTGTTTAGGCATGACCATAGTACTAGCTCTTGAATCAATCATGTTATTATGCAAAATTTTATCTCCCACAATAAGTGTTAAAAAGAAAGGCGAGGGCTTTGGCTTTCTTACCTCTTTCTCCTTTGCATTGTCTATGATGTTCACATAAGCCATGACTCTTAAAGGTTGGGGTTTCGATGTGACCTCCTTGTCTTTAACTTGATCATGCAGTAGAATCACATCCATTTGTGATATTTTTTCTTCCTTCTTCAATGCTTCCTAGAGTAATTTGTCTTTTTTTCCAAAATGGATATTACGTCCCATAGAGATACGTTAGCGGGTGTCTTCTTTAATATTTTAACCATGTTGAGCATTTTGACTGGTGGGGTCTTAGGTTTGAATGGTGGTATCTCTTTTGTCTTCGGAAGGAGCCAATTCAATGTGAATGGAATCGAGGCTTTGTTCATCTCCTTTTATAGAAATGGTAGAGCTCGTGACTATTGATTAGGTCAAGCGATGACTTGTGGAGCTTGCTTTTCTTGTGGCTATGGTTTACGTGGTTGTGGATGTTGTGGAGTTTTTTGCACATATTCACCAGTGAGCCTTCTTTTAGACCTCATGTTGTAATCCAACTATAGTTGTGGGGTACTAGTCATCAAAGCATCATTTGCAAACACCACATCCTCTTCCTCCATTCATGAGAAAATCACTTGGTCTGGTACAATATTTGGCTCTTGTTCTAAAGACATCCCTTGTGTTTGTGCTATGAAGTGGGTATTCTCCATTTTTGGAGACTAATATTTTTTCATACTTTTGAACATGCCTTGGCTTCTCTACTCTTCTATTTTCTAATGTAGATTTCCTCTTAGACAATTTTGGAGCATATAACTATTGTTACATGGGAAGCACCATGTGTTCTCATCTTCCACAAAGTCTTTCTAGCTTGGTACTAAATCTTTTCTTGGGATACTCTTGATAGCTGGAAGCAACATGGTAACCGAGACTATCCAATTTTTGGACATTGATTGCTAACCTCCTCCTTTTGGGGCTCCTTGATACATGTTTTGTTGGTAGGATTTTCTTCCTCCTTGATAGTTCTACATGGCTTGGTTAAAAGGTGTTGCTTTCTATCGTCAGATGAGAACTAGCTCATTATCAAAGGATCACATGAGACTCTTTATATCATTGGTGTTCGTTGCTAGTGAAGAAGAGCTTGATGTGCTTGGTTGCGTAGCGAGGTATACATATATAGATGGTGGTATAGCCAATGTGGTTCCTTATGGTTCAAAGGTGCTCAGAGTAATTTCTTCCCAAGGGCCACCTGAGATTATGCAAATAGGGGCATCGACGGATGTGGTGGAAGCTTCCCAACATAAATCAAACTATTCTTTGTGTACATAGCTAGATCATATGTGTCAGGAAGAATATCTCCTCCCATAGAGGTTATCATGACCGTAATGTTCGAATTGAAAGATTTATAGTAAAACATGAATGCCATCACGACTAGAAATTGGGCGGTCATAGGGATCCTTTGCCAAGTTTTTTGGAACTTGTTATTGGAATTGCTCATGGCCTCTTGTGGGGACCTTTTTATGGTGATCAATTGATGCAGTAACGAGGAGCAATCTCTCTTTTCAGAAAAAAGTTTGAACAACCTCTCTCTGATCTGATCACAAGAGTGGATAGAAGTGGAAGCCAAAGACCTATACCAATCTTGAGATTTTCCTTTGAAAGATGTAGCCAATAACCTGAGAGAAATATTTTCTTCTGCTATGTTATGTACTCTACATACCTCCGCTATATCTTGGAGATGTTCGAAGGGGGTTTTGAAATCCTCCTTGGAAAATTTTTGGATGGATTTGAGGGTATTGGCAGTATGGAAGGCCATATGCCTGGGGGCATAGGCAGTTGCAACGAACTACAACTATCCCATGTTAAAAGATTTCTAGGAGCGGGGGCAACTAGATGAGCCATTGAGAACAGATTCCTATGAATAGGGTATACTAGTATCTTGATTTGAAAAGTTCATCCTCTTGGTGGAGTAGATAAAGCTCTAGATCTTAGGCTTTCGCTTCTTGCCATATTTCTTCTTATAGGTGATACAAAAACTATAAGTCTTCTCCTCCTTGATAGAGATGCAGGTAACTGGGAGTACTAGAAATGGCCTCTTGAGGAACCTCTTGTTTGGATTTTGGGCATGAAATTTCTAGCCTCTTTTTTTATTCGGATTTAGAAATATTTCTAACTTCTAATCAGGTGTTCGAAAAAACTTCGGTCCCTCCAGGCATTCCAGAAAAAGAACTATTGATCATCAAAACTTTCACCTCTCTGAAAACCTTATGGAAAATTTCGCAAGTGGGGGGCCAATTTGTGCCTCACTGAATAACCTCTGGGATTTTTATAGAAAGTGAGCTCTTCTTTGTGTTGGGAGAAAAATTTAGAAAGAAATGTGAAAATGGCGATGCGCCAAAGCTTTTACAACATTTCATACCTCAACTTGTTTTCTATGATTGATATAATAGACATGGAATGTCGCAAACCCTTCATTGTTGGGAAGAGAACAAACAAAAATGGCTAAATAAAAGCACAATGTAGTCTTTCAAATCTCCCCATGGGAAGCACCCATTAAGGTTTGATCAAACATAAAAACTCTACAAGTTAACAAATATCCAAAAATTACAAGATACTCATTCTCTCTTTACAATATAGTATGGAAAAAAACTTTTATAGAAAAATGGAATATTTCAAAGACATAATCCGATTTTTAAAAGCTATCATTCAATATAGAAGCTTAACAGCATGGAAATTAGCTACCCAAACTACAAAAATAAGCTTAACACAATTTTTTTAACATGAAAAAAAATATAAAGAAGAATTTTGACAAAGGCCAATAATATGCACAATCTCCAAGATTTCCTCTAAATAGATAGAACTTTCAATATCAAATTAACTTTTAAAACAAAAGTCAGATTCCAATCTAATAATAGTTTGAGTTAAAATATATCATGCCAGAGAATAACAGTATTCTGCAAAGCTTTCTTGGTGCGGGAGCACCTCAAGTCTCATTAAATTGTAATAACTTAAGCATTTAGCATTTCGTGGGACCATGTCAAGAAATGGTTTAAATTTGCAAGATAATTCATAAAATTAAATAACAGTGTAACCAAATGTAGGCATGGGAATATTGGGTAGATGAGCAGTTTATATAACTACCCTAGAATCTCTATAAAGGGAAGGACATGTAACCGAATACGGGGATAGGGAGGGAATAGAGTGAAAATACAGGAAAATAGAGAAGTAAGTAACAAAAGAGAGTGGAAATCGGGCTCTCTGGCCGATTTAATGTACAAACATTAATGCAAAGTTAATATTTTGAATGTTATTTGGAGGCATTTCATTTCCTGTCGTGTCTCTATTTGTTTCTAGTTTATTATTTTTCAGATTGTTAATGCAGTTAGTTTGAGGAATGCGTTGTTGGTGGACTGTGTTAAAGTAATCATTATTGTGTATGGGTCGAGTGTCTTTGTGACAGTCCTGAATGGATTCGTTGTTATTGTGAATGCCATGGATGTCTTGGTTTCGGGTTCCTTTATGAGAGTCTCGTTCATGATGATAGTCCCAAAAGGTTTTCTTTCTTTCTTGGAGCAGCCCACGACCCACATCATATGTGAGCTTGACCTTTATGTTGAGCAATGTGTGGCTCGGCTTTGGACAGTGAGAAGGTGGTAGATAGTGTGGTGAGCAGTGTGTGTGGCTCCTTTTGGAACAACAGTATGGTGACAAGGTAGCGACTATGGATGAAGGATAGCCATGATATGTAGAATGGCAGAAGACTGTGAAGACAATAGTTTTGTCTTGATTAGGAATGGTCAGGAGATGTCAGGAGAATGTAGATGCTCTGTTGATGAGAAAAGTGAAGGTGTCGATGCTGCAGGATATCCAGAATGTTTGAGTTCTTTGTGTTTTAGTTTTTACCGCATCCTTTCTACTTCTGAAAACATTAAAAACTCCTACTAGAACTATTTCCTTCGAAAAGATTTTCGAAGTAATCTTTCTAACTGAAAGGAAAAAATATTTTTTTTTTATTATGATGCCAACCACTATTTATAATTTGGAAGAAGAGAACACCACCACCAAAATTCCAAAAGAAAAAACTGCCATGGTCTAATCATAGATCTTGAATAGACTATGGAAATCTTATTCCTTATGTCCCAACTACTTCATTAATGTCCTTTAGATATTTAGCAAAGATCACAATCATACAGATTGATAGCACTGACTTGAAGTTTCCACCCTCGAGACAATAAATCCATCACATTCTAAAAAACTCTGCCCAAAGAGGCCATTCCGCTAAACAAAACTACTCGAAAGAATAGATGACATGTCGAGCGGGTAGGAAAACTTAGTTTTATGAAAATATCTTTGAAGAAAATCTCTACTAGGTAAACATGTGTCTTGACTCATGCTCAAAAGGAAAGCGATATAAAAAATTCGCATAGCCACCACATGGTGCATTGTGTGCCTTTCAGAGTAGTCCCTTCTTCATTAAGCACATAATTCTTTTGAAGCTGAAAGGTAAAAGCCACAAACCAAAAAGATTAAAAGAAAAATTTGCATCATAGCCTCCACATGTTAGTTTGTAGATTTATACTCCAAGACAACTTCCAAGGTATCATCACTCCAAGTTTCATGTTTCATGCTTCAATATCATTATTTCATCGTTTGGTTTAATTACCTACAAGGGGTTTGATTTATGAAAACCTCTATTCACTAAAAATCAACAAGTTTTTCTTGTCTTGAATATGTATTTTCTGATTTACACGTTGAAGATCAAGTGGAGAACAATTTTGAAGAAAAATTGTCAAAGTTGTCATTCATAGTGCAAGAACACATAAAGAAGGCTACATAACTTGCTACAAGATTTTAGGAGCTAACAACTAAGGACCTGAGAGTGCAAGAATCAAGGAACAAAACCCAAATCTTAATTTCAGAAACCTTAACAGTGATCCATTTTCCAGTAAAGGCGAATGAGTCCTTTGTGCCCTAAAAACAAGCTTCTTGTAGCAAGGTACACATCATTTTAAGCTCTAAAAAATCCCCTCATAGTTGCTATAATAGTTAGGATTTATTTATAATTATTATTTGCATTATATCTTGCACATAATTTCATGTTTGATAGAAATCCCTACACTTTTTCAACTAAATAGTGAGAAAGTCATGCCTCTATACTAGCTTCTCACCATATAATGAGAAATTCATGTCCACATTTAGGCTTCTCATCATATGCTAACCATACCAAAGTTATACCTCATGATAAATTTGACAAGGAACCATAAAACAATGATCTCTGAACTCCATGAGGCAAGCAAAGCTTTGTATGCTTGACACCCATGGACAAATAGGATGGCTCCATAGGCAAGAAAAGTGTGTTATGCAAGTTGTCCATATAAAATATATTGTAAATGAAAAGTAGTATAAGGTATGTTCAAAGGTATTTCAATTAATTTATGTAAGGTCTCTTCTCACGGAACATTGTGCCTAATGTCTCCAAGAGAGGATGAGTTAAAGAAATATCATGCTCTCGGAGGAAATCAAGCCCAATGACACCACCAAGAAAAGATTTTGTCACAAGAATAAATAAAATCACATAGTGAAACATGAGTGTCGATGTTTTCCCCCACATTAAAGTGGTTGCTAACACCATTTCTGTGACCAATTTCTTTAAAGTAGAATAAGATATGAGAGGTTATTCGAAACATGCTATGCCAAGTCATATGTTGTCGAATGAAACTACATCATGGATAAGGGGTTACCCCCAAAAATTAGTATGTCACATGCAATCCAACTTAAGGCATGCCATCCACATCCCAAGTTTGCTCCTATATATACATGGAAGTTAGTCATCTATCCAAAAGAGACAACAATTGTCATATGAGGACAAGGCTAACCGAACTCCTTGCCCCCACTTAGTGCAAGATAATGGTGAGCCGAGATGATTTATGAGAATCATGATGGAATGAGAATTAGTATCAATTAGAGGAACTAGGTGCTTCAACATACGGAAGAGCACCACACTCCTTATGATGTTGAATTATACAAATTAAATCCTTACATTCATTAGTAGAATGACCATGAACTCTATAATATGCATAAAATGAATTCTTGTAGTAAAATTTATTTTGTGTTCTTAGAGGGAGAGATATCAAATGATCTTGGAGGAGTCTCGAAAAGATACCCTCTTGATCAGAAGTAGAAGATGTTCCTTTATTTTATTACAAAGATGTCTCTTTCTTAGCAAAATATGTCATACCTACACAAGACTCTTTATGTTGTGAGATTTTATACTCTCCTTTATAGGAGGGTGTAAAATCTATCAAATTCGAATCATTAGTGTTTTGCATGATGAAATTGATATTAAGTGAAGGTTTTTCTATTTATTTTGTTTCTTTCAATGGAAAAAAACAAAGACCACTAGTGTCTATTGGTTCAAGATGCACTAATGTTAAATTTGTCTTAGAAGAATATATTGTAATAGTATTGACATTAGGGGAAATCTTTCTTGTTTCTTTCGAAGGACAATAAACAAGACCACTAGTATTTTCTCATGTGTTAGAATCTATAGGGACATAGATACCTTGTTCTCTAGTAACACATCCTTTTCCATTATATCTAAGTTGTTTGATGAGTTCATAACCATTTCCATAAAGTTGTGTTATTTCTTTTGGAGTCGATGGTTGTTTATAATCAACCTCATCAAATTTTGTTGTATAATTTTCTTCTTCTTCTAAAGTGGTTGAGGTGGATGCTTTAGAAGGGCCTTTCGAATTTTGTGTTGACATTACGACCTATTCTTTTTCCTTTTCAGAGTGTTTGTTTATGATATTGTATTCACCTATGAATTTAGGTGTAAAATCCAACGATCCAAAATCATTTAATGATATCATTGTGAAGGGTTTAGGATATCTATCTTTTTTTTCTTCTTGCACGGATTTCACTTTTGTAGTTGGTGTCAATGCCTTCAAAGGATTTTCCTTATCTTTTTCAATGTTCAAACAACTATTTGGTTCAAGGTCGACATCAATTGTATACACTTTGTTGTTGTAGAAATACTTCATTTTATGATGAAGGGTTGAAGGAACTACTTGCATCTCATGAATCCATGGTCTTCGTAAAAGGAGGTTGTATGAGAGATCCTAATGCATAAAATGAATAGGAGTTTGTAATGTGACATTTGCAACTGTCATAGGAAATGTAATCACTCCAAGTGGTTGTTTTCCTACATTATCAAATCCCTTAATAGATAAAGACTCGGGTTGAATTTTTTATTTATCCACACCAAGCCTATCCAAAAGGTTCACACTAGATACATTAAGGGTGGAGCCATTGCCAATGAGGGTTATTTTTATTCTTGACCTATTATGGATAACTATTATCATGAAAGAATCATTGTGTTTTTGCACTCCCAAAGGAGGGATCTCACTTTGGCGAAAAACAATGTCAGCATTCATTTCATGAATCATGGCCTCTATGTCACCTGGTTGCACATTAGGAGGGGTAGGAACTTGTTGCAAGGCAGTTTGAATCATGTTTTGATAATGGGGGGATGCTTGAATATGGTCCCATAATGATATTTTAGTAGGAGTGTTCTTAAGTTGTTCAACAATACCATACTCCTATCCACGTTGTCAAGGAAAACGAGGACCTAGCAAGATAGTGTTAGGCAATGGGAGGGATGTTGAAGGTGTCTGTCTTGGTTGTGGATTGTTTCTAGTGTTATATGTAAGAAAAAATATAATAATTTGGTTGTTGTGAAACATTGTTCTTAGGTGGGTAAAGGATAAGTTCGGGTTTGTTTTGAGTTTTTGGTCATTGTGAAGGTGGGTAAAGAATTAGAGGATTCTTAGGATGTCCCACAGAGTATTTAGGAGGTCCATTAATCAAGGGGGATCTAATGAACACTTGTGCATTCATAACCTTAGCGGTTTTGGTTTAATGTCATTCTAATGAAGGGGAGTCTAGTGTCATTTTTTCACCATCATATAAAGAAGTGACATCAATATTGTTTGAAAGATACTTGTCAATGCTCTCATTTTCTTTCACCATGATATCCTCCCTAGGAGGAAATATTTTAGGAGAACTACACACTAGATGTTCATGACATTTATAGGTTGGTTCTTCTAAAATGACTTCATCGCAAGTAAGGGAGTTATCAATGGCTAGATTGTCTTGTTCAATGAGGTTTTCCCTAGGGGAAAAGGGGAAACTAAGATTCTCATGACTTTCATTGACTATATTCTCTAACATCAAAGTATCTTATTCACAACTAGGACAAATGCTAGGAGGAGAAGAATAAATTTGATTGTCATGATTGTCCATAATTTCATTCCTTTGTCCCATAATGTCATCCAAAATAGGATAGGAAGGGGAAAAAACATAAAGAAGGTTGTCATAGATATTAAAGTTTTGATTATCTAACAACAACATATCCTCATCATTTACAAAATTATCACAATAGAAGATGTTGGGAGATGAATGTAGAATAGTTGAAGTGTTATGTAGGTAGGTTTCAATGGTCGAGATTGTTGTGATATGTGGTAGTCATGATTACCTATTGTTATGTCCTCTTGTTCAGTAATGTCTTGCCTAATAGGAGAGGTAGGAGGAGAGAAACAACCAGGGTTCTCAAAACTCTCATTGATTGGTTCTTCTAACACTGAGATATCTTCTTCATAAATAGGAGAGATGTTAGGAGAAAAATTAATATTATTGTTATGATTATCCACGGTTGTATTCTCTTTCACTTGAGTAACCTCACTCATAGAAGGGATACTATAAGAGGGATCAATGACCAACAAAAAGAGAGGGGAGAGGACTTCATTTTCATATGCACTTAACAAAACTTTCTTACAAAACACAACAAGATCTGAAAATAGAACATGAATTATGATAACTATATATTTTTGCAATGAAAACCTGATGTAATCATTGTCCTAAAAACTTGAAATGCAAAAATGATAGATGAAAAATGCAAAAGGGGAATGCAATTTTCAGATTTTGAACATGCTAATCAACTAATTATGTTATGTAACAATATAAAAAAGAAGTGTTCTAAATATGAATTTAAAATTAAGTGATGCCTAAAAGAATCAAATTAAGCTACATCTAATGAAACACATGTAACAAAAACTTAGCCAAGTGAAACAAATAACTAATGATAGCAAATAGAAGTACATAAACAAGGTTTTTAATGTTGTAAAAGGAAATTTCAGGTATGATCTGGGACTAATTTTCCTAGAGGGGCATATGAGTCCCAGTCAGGGTCTTTGGAGGGGTCAAATGCTAGAAAATGCACAACACAAAAATTCTATAAAGTAGGAAAAACAACTAGTACTACGACTAAATCATCTAGAGGGGCTTATGAGTCCCAAATTAGGGTTTCTACACTGATTTCAGCAAATTATGAGTTGTTTCTAAGGTTGCTAACTTGTATGATGTTTGGACTATTTGCAATTACAAAATTTCATTGAAATTTAATGATCTTGATGCAAAAATGCAACCTATATACACTTTCACTAATGCAAGATTTAGAATCCCTAGATGCCAATTAACTAATGTAAAACCTAATGCCAAGTCAATGCAAGATAGATCTAGGATTATGATGCACTCCAAATCAGAATTAAGGTGATCTAAATGTAGGTTCACCAAAATGTAACAACGAAAATAGGGTGCCCCACCTTTTAGGAGATGGAGCACATAGATAGGGTCCTATTTTACTCTTGTTTCATTCAAGGAAACCCTAAAGATCTCAATCTAATGATGTAAAGGGGAAAAAGATCTGCAATAGGTATGTCCTAGGGTATGATTAATGACTAAAGAAGGGTTCACCACCAAGCTAGGGCTTGGAAAGACTAGTAATATTTAAGACTAAATGATAAAACCTAATGATATGTAACATTTATATAAATGTCCTAGAAATGTGTTTAAATCAAATAGTAAACAAGGAAAGCACAGAAGTGCACCTATAAAATTGAATGTACTTGGAACAAGGTCTGAAATGCCAGAAATTCTAATTTTCATGCACCTGGGACTCATATGTTAGGCTAGGTGATTTAGTCCTAGTTTATAGTTTCAAGCTGAAACTAGAATCTAGAACTACTGAATCAAGATCTATAGAAAATGCCTAAAAATAGGTATATTGAGACTGATATGCCACAAGTTTCGTAACAGTCCTATTTTGTCGCAAAGTGTCCAAGGAGCAGAATTTTGAAGTGAAACTTTATGAGCCTTTGAAGATTTATTAGATAAGCACTCTCCCACTGATTTCATGTGAATAGGTTGGATATATTGCTCGAGATATGATTTTTCGTGATTCTTGACAAGTTTTGATGGTAACTTCAACAACTTTTGTAACTTTGTCATTTTGGAACTTTTGAAGGCTTCAAATCCACTTTTTCTTCAACCTATAAACCTGCAATCGCACAAAGAGAGAGAAAATTTGTTGTTTTATTAGGGAAAGGGGGTGTTCCTTGCTCAAACCATGTTTAGGTAATTAAACCATATTATGAAACAATGATACCTTGAATGGTGTCTTGGAATGTAAATCTATAATCTAACATGAAGTGGCCATGAAGAATGTAGATCTTGATCTTGAATTGGATATCAAACAACACTTGACTTAGATCTTCAATACTACATCACAACACTAGCTCAACAACATGCTTGATGAATTATGCCTTTGACATAATGATGGATCTTGAATTGCTGCAACAAATGATGAAGAAATCTGCCCTTGAATGTTGTAAAGATTCTCTTGAATGTCCTTGAATACTATTATCAACTCTTTTAATCACAAAATTTCTATTAGGAATGCTCTCTTGAAAGTCTTAGGTGAAAAATGAGTGAAATAACCTTGTATTCATACTTATTTACACCAAATTTCTCAAAATTACAATACTACAAGCAGACATCAGATCTAAGAAGATAAAATTCTGCCAAAAATTGAATTTAAATTAGGTCCTAATTTGAGTGGGACTCATACACCAAGGTGGCATATGAGTTCAAGTGACTCAAAACTAGGGAAAAAACTCCAATACAATTTTGGTTAATGTGAAATTCCACATTAGGTCCCAAAATCTAGGTGGGACTCATATGCCCAAGGTGGTGTATGAGTCTTAGACCACTAAATCTAGAACACATTACCCAAAACATTGAATTATGATTAGTTATTTGATATGTGTTGGGATTATCTCCAAAAAAATGCATTTAATAAGGCTTGTGGATGCAAAATGGGGCCAATTAAGGCATAAACAAGTCCAATTAATTAATAAAACTCTATATTAGTGTGAAAGTGTTATTATACTTTTTTCAAAACCTTAAATATGACATAATTTAGTTTACAAGGGCCCAAAACATAATGTTAAGGTGTAAATAAATACACTTTACAACACTAAATCAAGTCAAAATTAGGTCTATTTAGTTTAGAGGGGCCCAAAACCTAATGTAAATGCATAAAACACATTACAACACTAGTTCAAGGTGACATTAGGCTCAATTTATCATTAATTATTCCTCAAATTAAGTATGAAAGAGGGATACTTTTTCCGTTACTACACTAACTATCGTGTATATGTTGAGGTGAGATTTTCTCATTTTGAAGGGAAGGCCCCAAATAAATATTATTTTCTATCATATTCCATATTAAATATGGAAGGAGCTCAAACATTGAGTAATTTAATTGAGTTCTATTGTTGCATAAAGAAAAAACACACAAATAATATCAATGTACTTTTCCAACTCAATTTATATAGTACGTTAGAGATAAAGTCTATATACTTACAAGTCCTTCAAAACTAACTACCATTATATATTGATTTGAAAATTATTCTATTATCAAATAAAGATCTCATAAGAAATACCCCATACCATTTTTTTATAAATAAAATATAAAAAAAACTCAAACATTAATACTATATGTATATGTATATTTATATTTTTTACTCAAATTGAATAAGTCTTTAAATCCCTCAAAGCTATCTAACTGAAGATTATCATGTTATCAAGTGAGAACCCATAAGAAATATTATCTACCATATTTTTCCTTATTAAATATGAATAGAGTTCAAGCATTGAATAGCTTAGTTTCACTCCATGTCGTGCAAGGCAAGCCAAAAAATACATCTAAGATCAGCGTACTATTCGGACTAAAAACAAAGTCATTAGAAATTGCTATAATGTCCACCACTTTCTTCCAAATTTTTCTTCGTTTCATAAGTGGCCATTGACAATCGCCAAATAAAACAAAGTCATTACAAATTGTGAAAGGAAAGTGTGTAATGAAAGATGAAATGAATAAATGAAGACAATAAAGCATTGAATAAATTGTCTTCACGAGCAGTTTCTAGAAAGATTCCAAATGCATTCGATGACGTGAAAAAATGAAAAAAAATTATAATGTTGATAATTATTTGTTTAAATTATGTAGAGTTCCCTAAATTTAAATTATGTTAAGCACAATTAACATATGAACTGAAACAAGCGTAATGTTTTTGTTGATACTAGCTAAGTGAAAAAACATCTTTTTTAATGTACAAAACTAAAGAAAAATTAATGTCTAATGTAAGTAGACTTAAAAATCAAATAAATAGCAATTACATAAAAATGAATTTATTTTTTACATAATTTTAAAATAGGTTAATATTTTATATATATTTTAATTTACATATTTTATTCTTTAATAAAATAGTTTTAGTGTTGTATTTTTAATAAAATAATATGAAGAATTTAATTTTGTAAGTGATATTATTATATTCATGTGAGACTAATAGTTTTATTAATTATTGATGGTACATTTGTAATATGGTTTTGGTATCTATGTGTTGACATCATTTATATATGACATAATTAAATTAACGTAGGTTAATGTTTTTCTCATTTTAAAAAATTTCACCAATATCATTACAATATAAAGGAAAGAAAATTTAAAGTGTTGAAGTATTAAAGTTGTAGATTTAAATTATTCATGCTTTAAAAATATGTGTCAAACATGAACAACATAGTTAAGTAAGTTTTCCCATTTTACATTCATTGTGCGATAAATAAATAGTGAATTTGTGCTTAACTCTCATGATGGTAAAAAATACTAAATTATTAAATTATTGAATCATTTGGAACTCGAATGTCTATTTATCAAAGGAAGAGATCATGGTAGATGATGAAGGCACCTCAATTTTTGTTTTTCCCAATTGCCACTTGTGTTGCACTTGAACCCTCATTATCAACACTATTGATTTTGTTGGTGTAGGTTTTTATTTTTCTTGTGGGTTAATTTATTATTTCTTAGTCCTAGGTTTTCCTACACTTTTATTAAGATTTCTTGGGATAATAAAGTGAGTTTATCACTAGGAGATAAGTGATGTGTTGTCCCCTTCCTTAGAGGGTGGAACACTTTTTTGGTGGCATCATCCACTTTTTCTGGTCCATATCCTCTATTTGTGGTTGATTCCTATTGGTTGGATTTTCCACCTACATCCTCTCCTTCTATATAAACTCACTACCTAGCTTGTATTTGCATTGATTCATTTATCTATTATTCCAATATTTTGCATTGATCATTTATCTTGGAAGTTCTTAGTGCAATTTTATCATATTGACAATGCATAATCTCTCAAAAAAATTGCATTATTATATTTTTCCAGTTTATGTAACTTTGATTTTCTCTTAAAAATTTCCTTAGGTTATTCAATCTATTTCAGATTTCTAATATGGTATCAAAGATTTTAGTTTGAAAAATCTAAGTTCATAGATTTCGGATTGAGAGATTGAGTTTTCTTGTAAAGATCTTGTAAATTCATGTATGCTCTTCTTTTCCATTTTGAACAATCTAAAGAACTAGAAAGGATTTGGAAGGATCTAATAACCTCTTCATATTATATAAGTGTTTTGTGGGATCTGGGTGATTTCAACAATTCTGGTTATATTGGCAACATTTTTACATAATTTGAAAATATGTTAATATTTTATATATATTTTAATTTACATATTTTATTCTTGAATAAAATAGTTTAAGTGTATTTTTTATAAAAAAATATGAATAATTTAATTTTGTGAGTGATATTATTATATTCATGTGAGACTAATAGTTTTATTAATTATTGATGGTACATTTGTAATATGGCCTTGGTATCTATATATTGACATTATTTATATATGACAAAATTAAATTAAGATAGATTAATTTTTTTCTCATTTTTAAAAATTTCACCAATATCATTACAATGCAAAGGAAACAAAATTTACTGTGTTCAAGTATTAAAGTTGTAGATTTAAATTATTCATGTTTTAAAAATATGTGTCAAACATGGAAAACTAAGTAATTTTTCCCATTTTACATTCATTGTCTGATAAATAAATAGTGAATTTGTTCTTAACTCTCATGATGGTAAAAAGTATTAAATTATTGGAACATTTGAAACTCAGATGCCTATTTACAAAAAGGAAGATATCATGGTAGATGATGAAGGTGCCCCAAAAATGTGTTTTCTCAATTGTCACTTGTGTTGCAATTCAACTCTAATTATCAACAATATTGATTATGTAAGTGTGGATTTTTGTTTTCCTAGTGGGTTAATTTATTTTCCCTTAGTCCTAGGTTTTTCCTACACTTTTATTAAACTTTCTTACCGTAATAAATTGAGTTTATTGCTAGGAGATAAGTTATTTGTTGTCTCCTTCCTTAAAGGGTGGAACACTTTCCACTTTTGGTGGCATCCTCCACTTTTGGTGGTCCATATCCACTTTTTGTGGTTGATTCCTATTGGCTGGATTTTCCACCTATATCCTCTTTTTAGTTCTATATAAACTCACTATCTAACTTCTATTTGTATTCATTCATAGACCTATTCTTGTAATCTTTGAGATTGATCATTCAACTTGGGAGTTCTTAATGCAATTATGTCATATTGACATTGCATAATCTCTTGAATCCTATTTTGAATTCTTATGTTTTTCAAGTTTCTATAACATTTTTTTTTCAGTTCCTTGGGTTGTTCAATCTATTTCAAATTTATAACATGGTGTCAGAGCTTTTATTTTGAGAAATCTAATTTTATAGATTTGGGATTGAGAGATTGAGTTTTCTTGTAAAGATCTTGTAAATTCCTATATGCTCTTCAATTGTATTTTGAATGATCTAGATAATTCGAAAGGATTTGAAAAGATCTAATTACCTATTCATATTTCATATGTGTTTTGTGAGATCTAGGTGATTGTAGTATTTTTTATTGTTCCAACGCATCCAGAAGGCTCGAGAAAGTCAAGACTAGATTTGCTTCATCCAAATTGGAGATCATTTGACAAAGTTGCAATTGGGGGTTTCAAACTTAGATCTAGTGAATAGGTTTTTCTAGGAGATTTTTTTGCCAAAATAGACCTTGCCATTGCGTTCAGGAGGATAGGGAAACAAATTTTGACATAAAATATTCCTATATTTGACAAATTTTGTTTCTGAGGAAGAAAAGCTTCCAAGAGGGCCATATAGCCCCCTAGTGCTACAATTATAGGTTATTTTATTAAAAAATTCAAATGTATATATTATGCTATGTTAAAAAAAAAATTTAAAAAGTTTTTTAAGAATTAGAGCAGAGTGCTTAGCGCTCAACGCTCAACCAAAAGACTTAAGTTCCAAGCGATGGGCCAAAGAAGCCAATTTTAGCATACCCACAACCGAAGCTACATAGTAGCCTTAGCTAAGCCACTCATGGCATAGTGGCCAAGGTTCAAGAAGCTACTAAGTGGCTAAATCTGGAATTCTGATGTTTAAATTTAAACCACAACTTAGCATAAACCACTAGCGGTTATCTTTAACTGCTAGAGGTTACTCTACCAATCATCACTTATTCCACCACCAACTCATCGTGATGTTTATTTTTCAAAAATAAGATATCACCAAAAAGATGGAGACAAACACTTTCTATCCAAAGAGTTATTAAGAATATTTTTTCCTTTTTGTATCATATATTTTAGGTTGAATCTATTTGTTGCAAATTTCTTCAACATGCCATAACTTTCACCATGGTGCTCCAATTTTTAAAAATGAAAAGGCATTGGGAAGGTGGTTAGGAGAAGTACACAAATATAAGGCTATTTTTTCTAGATTCTCTCTTAGGTTCATTTTGTAGCAAAATTTATATTTTTTGCTATTTTGAGCCTATTAAGCATTGTATATTGGAAAAGGCTTTGTAAACACACTGAAATATAAAGTGCCAACCTTATAATACTTGGGGGGTGTTCTTTGATAGTAGTGAAAATGGTATGGGTGTTCTTGTGTTCATTTTATTTTTGCATTTACTTTCAAATTTCTTCATCATGATTTTAACAATAGTTCCTACTCTAACTAAATACAACTGTTTTGAGTGGAAATTACAAATGAATATTCACTTATAAAATATTGGCTTGCATAGAATACCAATGGGACTTGAAACTACACTAGCTAAAGATGAAGAAAATCCTAAGTGATTTAACAAATGTCATAAAGCATATCGAGCATTGCATTTTTTGGTATCTCTTGATTTTCTCTTTCATATTGAATCTTTGAATACTCGAAATGAAATATGGAAAAAAGATTAAATATCTTTTTGGAAAATAATATTCTATTAGTGGTCACATGTTGGAGAATGAACTAATCAGTTTCAATCTAAGCAACTTCAACAGAATTGAAGATTTCTTCACCAAATTAAAATCACTAAGGCTATAACTACAACAATGTGGAAATACTAAGAAAGATGAACTAATTCTAAGTGTTCTCTCAAATCTAAGTTTTGAATATTTAGTATTTCTATCCACTTTCTATGCTATTATGGATGCACTTGGGTCTCAATTCAAAATTCCATCTTCAGATGATTTTCCTACTTGTCTCACACAGGAGTAGGATAGGATAATTCAGATCAGAACTCTTAATTCTTCTAAGTCACATTCCTTAGCTACCAACCTTGGCACAAATGAATAAAGAGGACAAAGTGGTAATAAGGATAAGAAATAAAAGAATTAAAAAGATAGGAAGAATCATAAATTATCTACTCCAAAAGCAACAAATGAGGCTTCATCTTCAAAAGGGAATAAGACTAAGAGAGAGAGGGTCAAATGTGCCTATTGTAAGAAACTTGATCATGATGAGCATAATTTTTTGAAGAGATAAGATTCTCACTTCACACACATTCTTGAGAAGAATAATCTCAGTGTTTTGGATTCCATCAAATAGAGTTTAGAAGAGGATTCTCATAAGCTAAAGACAACAACAATGGAAAAGGAAAGGGCAATGCCCAGGTTGTAGCATTTGCTTTCCCACCATCCACATGGGTGCTTGATTCATGTGATTCACACCACATGGCTTCAACTAAAGATGAACTTGAATATTTTGAACCATATTTTATGCCTTCCATTTTGATGGATAACAACACTCTAGTTGAGGTGTGTGAGAGAGTGTTTGTTGATATGGGTGATGGTGCATTTTAGGATTTTCTTTATTTTCCCTTATTATCAACTAATCTCCTATTGATCTATCAAATCACTCACATATGTATAGGCAAGCAAGTTGATTTTCTCCTGATTGAGTGGTGACTCATGAGATTTACAATGATTATATAGTTGAAGTTGAGAGAGAATATAAACAATCTCAGCTTCATTTGTTCTCTCACTTTGTTTTAGATCCACCTTTTACTATTCTACTCACTCATTTAGATTATGTGAGTAATTTGAGGCATCATCAGTTTGGCCACTTAAACTACTGCTACTTGTAGTAGCTCAACAAACATGACGTGGTTACTGGATTTCCTACAATTCACTTTTCTAAATATGTTTGTCATGGCTACATTCTTGGAAAGCATCCAGAAGAGAAGTTTGACAAAGGAAAAGCTTGGATATCCTCACAACTTTTGGATTTGGTACATAGTGATTTGGCAAGGTCATTTCCACATCCATTTTTTAGTAGATCCCAATATTTTTTTATATTCATTGATGATTTTTATAGGTATACCACTATGTAATTTGTCAAACATAATTTTGAATTCTTTGATCTATTCTGAGTACAAGGCTTTTGCAAAGAAACAAACTAGATTTTTATTTTTATTTTTTTATGTCTAGATAATGGGGGGAATATGTCAACCATAGGTTTGTGTAGAATTATTCTTTAGAGGGAATTGATTTGTATAATATAGTCCCATATAGTCTTGAGTATAATGGAGTTATAGAATGGAAGAACCAGTCCTTGAAAGAGATGGCCAATTGTATGATTCACTCCAAGTCTTTGGCACCACCATTCTAGGTAGAAGCCATTAACTGTGTGTGTTATAACTAGAACCATGTTCCTCATAAACCTATGAAGGGGTTTACTCATTTTCAAGCTTGGTCTGGTTGGAAACCATTAGTTAAGCACTTTTGAGTATTTGTCTCTAGTGCATGGGCCCACATTCCAAAAAAGAAATGTAAGGCTATGGACTTGTAGAGAAATCCTTTCATATTTTTTTCGTACCCAGATGATGTCAAATGTTATAGGCTTTTTCATCCTACAACACATGAAATTTTCATTGAGAGGAGTATTGATTTTGAGGAGATTCCATCCATTTCTTCTCTCAACAATTCTCCTACCACCATCGTTTTGGAGTCCTTGTATCATGATGATAGTTATTCATAGGATCATAATCATTTAGATCATGATGAGGAGTCTTATTCCTCCACTTCAGATGATGATAGTGATCATATAAGGATGCACATAGGTCATCTTCAGAGGATGATGATTCTCCTCCTTCTCTAACCATAGGCCCTCTTTAGCCTCAAAAAACATTAAGATTAGTAGAGGATTGGGTTAGGGATCCTTTAGATCATAGGAGACCAATATCATGGTTTCAGAATGCTCCACATGGGGTGATCCCACAATGTTGGTTTACAATTTTTGGGAGATTTTGATTTTTATTGAAATCACATATTTTTAGAAAATATAATGATTTAAGCCTTAATAAGTTCCATTTGAAGGATTCTAATTGAACATGGTTTGATCAAACCACCTTAGATCAAACCCCCTTGGATCAAACCCCCTTGGATAGAGCCCCACTAGTTTTAAACCATACCTATAACAGAGTCTCCTTTACACTTATCAAAAGGTTGATAAAAAACCACATTTGATTTACCTTTTGGTGGATCAAATGAATTCATTTAAAATTTATTTTTTGTAAGTATGTATTCCTTATTATAAGCTTCCCAAAAAGTATAATTTTAAATAAATTTAATTTTATTATTATATTTATTTTTTATTTCTTGTGAATGTAGGTTTTTCACAAAAAATAAGCTCTATGTTCTACACATGTGGAAAAATAGCAAATTATCAATTTTTTTTTTAAAATATCAGTGAATACTAGATATTGAAATCCTTGATCCAACAAAAAAAAGTTGAATTTCGATACATACAAATTTTTTTATGTTGTATACAGTCTGCCTATGGCTGAATTGTAATTGGTTTGACTTCAAAACTTGATTAAGGAAAAAATATTCAATAAAACACTATAAAACCAAATGAAAGCTCTAGATATCGTAGTTAAAAATATAAATTTGAAAAAAAAAAAAATTATCCTTCATGGAAAAAAAATTATGTTGTATATGGTGAGCATAACCCCTTAAAAATGGTTTTTACTGAAAAAAACTAGTTTAGAAGGAGATGGAAAAAGAAGTGCAATTTGATTCCAATTTTTTTGAAAAAAATATATTTAAAATCTACAGAAAAAACATCAAAAATCACTAGTTTGCATCATCTTCGAATTTCTCATGATTTAGCCACTATAGGTGCTCGAAATTGAAGATTTAGTTAGAAAAAAATCAGTTCAGTGTCTAGTTTGGCCAAAAATTGTAAACCAGCATTGTGGGATCACCCCATGTATTCCTTTCTTTAGTGTGCAATCCATAGAACTTTCAGGAAGCTTTTGTTGTCTTTGAGTCTACTATGCAACAATGTAGGAAGAGTTCAGTTCCATGGAAAGGAACCACACTTGGGATCTTGTCCCAATTCCTAAGGGAAGACAAATTGTTTGATGCATGTGGTTCTATTAAACAAAACATGCATCAAATGTCTTATTTAACAAGCATAAGGATTTCTTGGTTGCCAAAGGATTCTCCCACGTTCTAGGGTTTGACTACTCTAAGACTTTTGCAACAGTCACCAAAATAAATTCCATCTCACTTATCCCTACTATGGATACAACATATAGATGGATGTCTATCAGATGGATGTGAAGAGTGTTTTTCTTCATGGTTATCTTCAGGAGGAGATATACATTGAGGAGCCACAAGGATTTATTTACGATCCTTCACTTTTTTGTTTTCTTTTGAAGTCTCTTTATGGCCTCAAACAGGTCGCTTGGGATTGGTAATCCAATCTAGACTCCTTCCTTCTGAAAGTAGGGTTCACTTGATTCCATTCTAATCCTAATGTCTACATATTTTAGTATGATGATACTCACACCTTCTTGGTTGTCTACGTCAATGACTTGATCATAGGAAGTCACTCATCTACCATTTAGGCAGTGCAAATCACCCCTCATGATCAATTTTTGATGTTAGACTTGGACTTGTTGTACTACTTCTTGGGGATTGAGATAAATTAGTTTTCTCTAGGTATCACTCTTGCATGGTCTAAGTACACACTGATATACTCCACATGTTTCACATGGCTAATTGTAATCCTACGTCAACTCCATTCTTATCAGGATTCAAACCTGAGGCTAAGTGTTCTTCACCCATGGTTGATGACACTTTGTATCAAAATTTTGTTGGTAGTCTCATATATTTGACTCATATGAGGCTTGGCATTTCATAAGAAATAGGAATGGTCTCACAATTCATGCAAGATCCACATGAGTTCCATTGGAAAGAAAATAAGTGGAATCTTCGTTACATCATGGGCACTCACAATTATGGGATTCATTATGCAACGAGCATGGATTTTGAGTTGGTAGGAAACACAGATTCATATTGTATAGGAAATTCTTAGGATTGCAAACCTACTTCAAGGTATTTACTCTCCTTTGTTTCCTATCCAATTTGTTGGTCAAGCAAGAAGCACTCTGTTATTTCTATGTTATCTACAAAGGTTGAGTATTGAGGAGTGTTTTATGCTACTATTAAACACATTTGGCTTTAGAACATTCTCACTAAGCTTGGCATTCCCTTTGGGAATCCCACATTCATGTATTGCAATAGCTAAAGTGTGATTCAAATCTCTCACAATCTAGTCCATGATCATCAATGGAAATGATCAAGATCCAAATGCACTACATTCAAGAGTTGATTCATTTAGATATCATTGATCTCAAGTACTATCCAGCATCATATCATGTTACAAAAATCTTCACCAAACCCTTCACTGAGAGCAAGTTCCTTCATTTGTGAGATTTTCTTGGGGTGTGGTTGGTGTCCTCTTTGGGATGGTCTACTTAGTCCTTCTCATATTGTTTCTCTATTCTAGGAGTGTTTTATCTCTATTTCTAGGGGGCTTCTTCTTCTATAGGGGGAATTTGATATGTACATGGGTACCTAACATGGCTTCATTTGTCAGGACCCATCATCTTTTACATCCTCCTAAGCTATTCTTAAGGCGGATTTTGGTGTAGGTTTTTATTTTCCTAGTGGGTTAATTTATTTTCCCTTAATCCTAGGCTTTTCCTAAACTTTTATTAAGCTTGCATACAATAATAAAGTGATTTTATTACTATGAGATAAGTGATGCATTGTCCCCTTCCTTAAAAAGGGTGGAACACTTTCCACTTTTGGTGGTCCATATCAAATTTTTGTGGCTGATTCCTATTGGTTGGATTTTCCACCTACATCCTCTCCTTAGTTCTATAGTGTAGGAAAAAGTATCCATTTTTCACACTTAATTTGGGAATATAATATTTATATTAAAATGAGCTAAATTGTTCCTTAATTTAGTGTCGTAATATGTATTTTACATATTCACATTAAGTTTAGGGCCTTATCAATTAAAATGGACTTAATTGTTCCTTACTTTTGGTGTTGTAAGGCATAACTTTACAATTTCACATTAATCTACGGGGTAAGTGCATGGATCTGTGACACAATTTTGATGCCAAATTGGAAAAAAAAATTAAAAAATTACAAAAGAGATCAATTAGTGACCACCAAATTTTGTGCATGCCAAATGATTAAGTAATTTAGTGTGCACCAAATTTGGTGCGTGTCAAATGCAAAAAGATAATTTAAACCAAATATTGCATTCCAAACCTCATTTTCTTTTCAACCCGCAACTTGGCTTCGAGTTTTTAGCTCTGCAACTCGTGCTCACCAAATCTCTTCCATTTTTTGCACTCTTAGCTTAAAATTCTTCACAAGGATACCACCAACGCGTCAAAGAGGTTGAAGATTGCAAAGAGGTATGTATTTTAATTTTTTTTATTTTGAATTTGATTTATAATGTAGATTGAAATAGGTTTTTTTAATAAAACTTTATTCTAATTCTTAGGGAATGAATCTCCACCTCCAAACATTGAGAATTCATAATCACCCCCTCACGAAGAGCCTCCTATGCAAGAAAAACCTGAAACCCCTCCATCAGTTCATAGGCATCCTCAAAGAACATAAGAAAATGTCCTAAATCAAATTGAAAACAATAAAAGAGATATTGAACAATTAATTGGAAGATTAACCGAGCATGTCGAAACCCACCCTTATAGGAGAGGGATTTCCAAATCATTGAAGTCAATTGTATCTCATGTAGGAGAAATGAGCGGGAAAATTAATTTTTGGTCAAATAAGAGGCATGAGTTGAGAGAATTTTATGCTAGTGGTTTGTCATATGTTGATGTGAAAAAATAAAAAATAGCAAAGTTGACTTGTGTCCCCTATTTACAGACTCAAGAACCAACACACCTTTGTCTCATGCATGTAGGAGGTTCCCCATCCATCGGTGCCACCATGAATTAATTAAAAATAAATTTTGGGAGCGGTGGTGGATGGTATTTGACCAACCTCCATGCAATAACCATGAGGTACCATAATACTTTCTGAGGAAACTCTATTGTGAGTTTTTCCTCATAAGATGCCAAATTATTTTGACATCTTAGACTTTTAGGGTAGAGGTTGGGGCTCCACACATGATAGACCTGGTGCATGACGTAATCCAGAGTTGGCATCGAGACCTTTGGCCTAACCTATGGTGGAGTATGTTTCCATTCCTTTGATTGTTAAGGATAGTGTAGAGATAGGCACATTGGATTCGATTAGCTCACTCACCCAGACCATTATACAGTGTGTGAGGCCTTTAGTAGAGCCTGATATGGAGGAGACGTGTAGGCCCTGAGCTCCACCCCACAATTGTGGGGCTTGTGGTGTTGTTTGCACATACAATTATTAGTGCTCGGGATGTAGCTACATAGCCTACATCAGTTGCAGAGGTGATGGCTATGACAGATGAATTGTTGAATAATGCATACGATATTGATACTCAAGTAAAACTCAACAAATTCATTTAATTTTGTTTATTAAATTATATTTTAAAATTTAAGAATAACTAAATTAGTAGAATCAATATGATAAAATTTCAAGGTCAGAGTGTTCATGAGACATGCTCCATTCCTATATACCCTTATTCATTCTCGACATTGATTCCATAGGTATGCAACTAGTATTAAAGATATTATTATTGCATTTAAACAGTTGAATGTTATATTTGAATGTTTGTCTCATAACATGCTTTGGATGTCAAACAGTTTCCTAGTGGACCTTCAACCTCCACACCTCACAATTCATGTCCTCAAACAACTTTCACTTAGGTAACCTTTATTCATTAATGGTGTTGTAAAACAATGATAGCTAGTTTTTTGTAATTTTGTGTATACAAATCTAAAAAATTTATGAGAAATACAAACATTGGTTGGTCTTGTGAGATCCAAATTATATTTACCATTCAACTTACATCTCATTCTTCCATTCCTTTCATCATGCATATTTTAAACATTTTATATCACATATCCCAATATTTAACACCTTATATATTATACCACCTTCCTCCATATTTCATCTTATACACATATCGTTACAAGAAACCTTTCCTTTTACTAATTATTGACCAAATCTCTTATACATTATCACAACAAAAATTTCCCACTTTGTGCCCCATATTCAAACCTTAGACACCACCTAATTCCCTTTATGGTCTAATATTCCCTCCTAATTACTTCCCATTAACCTCTAGTATAGTTCACCTTAAAAATGTTTTATTATCCTATCCTAGCTAATCCAATTAATCTCTACTAGTCCATTCTATGTTCCATTATCCCCTCTTGATCATGTCACATTATCTTCTCCTAATTCACTTTTTTTCCTTTATTCCTTCCTAATCCCATCCCATTAACATTTAATAGTTCACCCCATTTTCCATGATCCCCTCCTAGCCAATCCCACTAATATCTACTAGTCCATCCTATGTTTCATTATTCCCTTCTATTCCCATATTATTGTACCCTTTATTATTTCACCCTATGTTCCACCCTATGTTCCTTTAACCATTCTATGTTATACCATCTTTATCCACTATTCATCCTATAACTCATCTCTATTATTACTACACACAGGTCAAGTTCCCACTTCATGTACTATAGTCAAACCCTAGACACCTCCTAATTCACCCTATGTTCAATTATTCCCTACTAATCCCATTCCATTAACTTCTAATTTTTCACCCTATATTTTTTTATCCCATCCTAGCCCATCCCATCAATCTATACTAGTCCATCCTATGTTCTGTTAACCCCTTCTATTACCATCCCATTACCCTCTCTTATTTCACTATAAATTCCATTATACCCTCTTGGTCTTGTCCCATTATCTTCCCCTAATTCACCCTATGTTCCTTTATTCCCTACTAATCCCATCCCATTAACCTCTAGTATTTCACCCTAAGTTCTACAATCCACTCTTGGACCATCCCACTAATATCTACTATTCCATTCTATATTTCATTATCATATTTGAATCCTATCCCATTGTACCCTCTATTATTTCACCACATGTTCCATTATCCCTCTTGGTCTTGTCTCTTTATTCCTTCTATGCTATAGCACCTCCATCCAAGTTTTATCTTATACACATGTACCATTACAAGAAATCTTTCCTTGCACTCATTATTGACCAAATTTGTCTTCTCCATTACTACTACACACCTCAACAACCAACTTCACGTGCTATAGTAAAACCATAGAAATGTCCTAATTCGTCGTATGTTCCATTATCCCTTTGAAAGTTGCTAGTAACATAGTAATTCTCACTTCATTCATGTGAACTTCATTGTGGCATTGTCACTATGTTGATATCATGCCCTCATTAACATTACTCTATCAGCATGTGCAATTTGAATCTCAATGAGCACTTGAATTGGGAATTTGCAAGAGTTTGGACTATCCCAATGGACTTAGTACTTTCACCATTCTGTGATCTATAAGCACTATACTATAGTCTCAAGTGAGGCCAACCATTTACTCTTTCATGCAAGGTCACTACCACCAATAGGGATTGTATTATTGCATAGACTACCATCACTTCCCAAAGTTTTTTTAACATTGTGTTTCAATTTCTTTCAACTGTCATTGACATTTACCTTGTGTTGAATTTTGTTATCAGTATCACCATTTTTTATTAGCTTCCTTCAAAATTTGTTGTACTCATGATACATGAATTTTTTTACATTTTTATCTATGAAGTTGTTGCACTTTTACATTTTTTATTTTTTCTCATTTATGGTAGTCATATTGTTGATCTTTTCATTTTCATTTGTTGCTCATTTATAACAATTATAAAGGGACTACTTCAACTTCTTTATATGACTATTGGATATGTTTTTTTATTTTCAATTGTTGACATCAGACAACCTTGGTGATTTTTGTGGCATGATGGACCATGGAGTTGTTGCAGGGTGATCCCACAATAGTGGTTTACAATTTTTGGCCAAACTGGACACTGAAATAATTATTTTTAACTAAATCTTCACATTTGAGCACCTATAGTGGCTAAACCGTGAGGAATTTGAAGATGATGCAAACTAGAGTCTCATCAAATTTTGTATGTAGATTCTAAAAATATTTTTTTCAAAATTTTTGGAATAATATTGCACTTCTTTTTCCATCTCCCATGAAAACTTATATTTTTCAGAAAACAACATTTGAAAAAAGTGACGCTCACCGTATACAACATAACTTTTTTTGTATGAAGCATAAAATTCTATTTTTTCTAATTTAAATTTGTAACTACGATATCTAGCACTTTAATTTTGTCTCATATTTTTCTATTGAATATCTTTTACTTAATAGAGTTTCGAAGTCAAACCAATTGCAATTCAAACATAGGTGGACTGTATACAACATAACATTTTTTGTATGTATCGAAATTGAATTTTTATTTTTTTAATAAATCAAAGAAATCAATACCTAGCACAAACATATTCTTTTTAAAAATATTTTGATAATTTTCTATTTTTCCACATGTGCAAAATAGAGAGCTTGATTTTCGGTGTAAAACCTATGTTTAATAAAACTAAAAAAAAACATACATAATAAAACCAAAACATATTAAAATTATATTCATGGGATAGCTCATTTCGAGGACTACCATAAACATTTGAAATAAATTTTAAATGAGTTAATTTGATCCCCCAAAAGGTAAATCAAAAGTGATTTTTTATCAACATTTTGATAGGTGTAAAGGAGACTCATTTATAGGTATGATTTAAAACTAGCAAGGTTCTATCCAAGGGGGTTTGATCTAAGGTGGTTTGATCAAACCCTCTTCAATTGGAATCCTTAAAATGGAACTTTTAAAGGCTGAAATAATTATATTTTCTAAAAATATGTGATTTCAGCAAAAAATAGTTCCTCTCAGAAATTGTAAACCAGCTTTGTGGGATCACCCTGTAGCAATAGTCAGTTATGATCCTGGGAGAGGTATGCAACAAATTAGTCAATTTGACATAATATTCTCTTTTATGGACTATTATTGAAAATTTTCATGATACTTGTACATGTAGTTTAATTTCTATCTTGATGGTTGCTATAGGTGGGTGTCACTCTAGATCATGGATGTGGTAATGTTGTAATGTGCATGATGACTATTTGTAAGTGGTAAGTGACTAAAAGTTATATGTCACTCCATTATTCAATTTCTATGTATTAACATATATACTTTTTATTGTACTAGGTGCAACTCTAGAGGAGTCTAGAGAGGAGGTCTAGTGAGCGTGTTCGAAAGACAAGAGAACCAACAAGTACTCCATCCAGCCAAATTTTGAAGGCAACACAAGATATTTTTACTTCCCGTGGAGGGAAATGACTATGTATTAGGGTCGTTTGTTGTGTGCCTGTGTGGAACTTGGAACATATGTTTTATACTATTGAAATATATGTGACATTTTATGTCCATATGGAATCCCACTAGTTTCAAAAAATACCTATAATGAAGTCTCTTTTACACTTATTAAAATGCTGATAAAAACTCAATTTTGATTTACCTTTTGGGGGATCAAATGATTATGTTAGTCTTCAAAACGAGCTATCCAACGAATATAATTTTTATATATTTTGGTTTTATATGTATTTGTTTTTTTAGTTTTATTAAACATAGGTTTTCCACCGAAAATCAAGCTCTTTGTTCTACACGTGTGGAAAAATAGAAGATTATCAAAAAAAAATATAAAAAATGTGTTTAGGCTGAGTATTGATTTCCTTGATCCATTAATTTTTTTTTTTAATTTTGATACGTACGGAAAAAGTTATGTTGTATACAGTCTGCCTATGTCTGAATTGTAATTGGTTTGAATTTGAAACCTGATTAAAAAAATATATTTAATAAAACACTATGAAACCAAATGAAAGTGCTATATATCATAATTACAAATCTAAATTAAAAAAAAGAAGAATTTTATCCTTCATACAAAAAAAGTTATGTTGTATACAGTGAACGTCACTCCTTAAAAATGTATTTTTTTTTAAAAGCTATTTTTCAAAGGAGATGGAAAAAGAAGTGCAATCTAATTCCAAAAACATTGAACAAAATATATTTCGAATCTATAGACAAAATTTCACAAATCACTAGTTTGCATCATCTTCAAATTCCTCATGGTTTAGTCGCTATAAGAGCCCGAAAGTGAAGATTTAGTTTAAAAAAATCAGTTTAGTGTCCAGTTTGCCCAAAAATTGTAAACTAGTATTGTGGGATCACCCAACCATATGCTCTTGCATTTAAGATCTTGATGTAATATTTATCTATTTTCTAATCATGAGTATATGCAATGTCCAATGAATATGTTTTAATAATTTGTATGCTAATGATAACTTAGTTTAGTATTTAGATTGGATTATATATATATAATATGCATTTAAAATTATATGATATGCTTTTAAATTTAATGATTTATAGATCGATTCATTAATATGTATTTAAGTTTATATATATATATATTCACATAAGTGTAATGAGTTCAACTTAAATATAATACAAATGAGTATTGAATTTGTTCTACCTAAATAGATTTAGAAGAAAATTAATAATAACAATTTTCTAGGTGGTGCTAGTAGTTAGTGGTGTTTCTTCAAATTAATCCATTTTATATTCTTCATCATGTTATTATTTTATTCATATTATTAAGGTAGTTGTTGCAATATGCAGTTAGCTTTACTAATATATTTATAATAGTTATAAATATATATATATATGAGAGCATTTAATCACGAATAATATATTAGTTGATTTAAGTGGTTAAGCTACAATGAGTGATAACAAAATCGAATTAATTCTTTTTTTTTTTTTTTGTAGCATTGAACAGTTTGTGCTATGTTTGACTTTGCCTAGGCATCATATATGTGAAATTGTTTTGTCTAGGGTTTTTATATTGATCTATGTATTCATTATTTTTTGCATGTAGTATCTTATCCTCAAGCACTGCAATATATGTTTCCAATCATGTTGACCCTTACCTACAGTTTATAGATTTATTTTTCTCTCATGGTATTATGCTTTGTATCCGTACCTTAAATAAATCTTAACCAATCAGGTAGATCAACTTCAGACATGTTCTTGAAGGAATTTTTAGTAATTGTGTTATGTTTTATATACAGTCATTTTATTAAATTTTGAGAAAGTTTTGCTAATTAGTTGTGTTCTATTAGCATAGACTTGGGATGACATTACATAGTAACTGGTTGATTAACAAAATTTCCAGGTGAATCTATTATTTAGAATCCTGTTAGTTTAAAGTTGCAATTTAAAATTAGGGATTTTGTAGTATCTAGTTCAATAAAAATGTTGGCTTTATTAAGAAAATAGTTATTCTTAAATATAACTATTTGTAGTGAATAATTCCCTATTTAATGGAGTATTTTTATGGTTATAATTCTATGATTGATTATTTGTATTAAACATTGTGTTTTGATTATTGGGATTGCGTGACTTTGTAGTTGTTTAAAAAGTGGGTGTCATTTTTTGTTTAAGGTTGGTTTCCAGAGGACTAGGAGGGGGTATATTTGTATGTATGGTCCTTATGATTGTTTAATCGTGGAGGTGGTTTGGATATGTTCTGGGTCTTGTGCATTGTGTGAACACAATCCCTAAGGGTGTTACCTCTTGTCTATGTATGGATTCATGAGATTTTATAATGATATTATTTTGAAAGGTATGCATATGTGTATTGAGTGAAATGCAAACCTTCAGTGGTGTACTACCTATTCATGATGGTTAAATTGTGGCTATCGATTGGGACATGGGTTTATGTTGTCTTGGCCGATGATTATGTGACATTGATAAAGTGTGAAAGATGGTCAATGCCTTGCTTGATGTGTAGGGTTTACTAGTTGCAAGTAGGGGGAGTGGCTCTCCATGGGGGCTAGAACCCAAAGTGGTTTAAAAAATAACCCATTGGAGGGTTTCTTTATCTAGTGATAATCTTAATAATGAATTAGGGGGAATAGGTAGAATTCACATTAAACAAGATAATGATATGCCTCGTTCATGGCTCAAGTGCTGGTTTAGGCTTGAGATGAGATGGGAAAGCTTGGAATGGCAAGATCAACTATGTTGTCCTCATGAAAGGTACATTGATTCCACATGAGTTTGTATGGGGGCTAGGGATCGAGAGAGGCCAACAAGATAACCTAGGATGGGGGCCAGGGCCTAGGAAGATCTGCCAGGATAACTCATATCAAGCTATGTGATGACACTCCTTCATATTGTAGTATATCAATCCCTAGTTGTAATTCCTATTTTTGTTGTGTGAGTGCCTCTGTAAGTTAATTAGGTGTTGTAAATGGTGTAGGTGTTGTTAGCAGTGTTGTGTTGGAGTCATGTGTAGCCCTTGCTTATGTTAGTTGTTTCCTTCCTGACTATCTGTTGGATGTGGGACCTTGTGTTATCTCCTAGCATGGGAGGTGGACATCAGGGTTCCACATGGTCAGGAGGTTGGTGCTTTTTCTCCATTGGATATTATTTTTGCATGTTTGTGTGCATGTAGATTGTAAGATCAATGTACTATTCAGACTAAAAACAAAGTCATTAGAAATTGCTATAATGTCCACCACTTTAATCTTCCAATTTTTTCTTCGTTTCATAAGTTTTCCATTAACAATCACCAAATAAAACAAATTCATTACAAAATGAAAGTATATAATGAAAGACGAAATGAATAAATGAAGACAATAAAGCATTGAATAAATTGTCTTCACGAGCAGTTTCTAGAAAGATTCCAAATGCATTCGATGATGTGAAAAAATGAAAAAAATTTATAATGTTGATTATTATTTGTTTAAATTATGTGGAGTTCCCTAAGTTTATATTATGTTAAGCACAATTAACATATGAACTGAAACAAGAGTAATGTTTTTGTTGATACGAGCTAAGTGAAAAAACATCTTTTTTAATGTACTTAACTCTCATGATGGTAGAAAATATTATATTATTAAATTATTGGATCATTTGGAACTCGGATGTCTATTTATCAAAAGGAAGAGATCATAGTAGATGATGAAGGCACCTCAATTTTTGTTTTTCCCAATTGCCACTTTTGTTGCACTTGAACCCTTATTATCAAAACTATTGATTTTGTTGGTGTAGGTTTTTATTTTTCTAGTGGGTTAATTTATTTTTTCTTAGTCCTAGATTTTTCCTACACTTTTATTAATCTTTCTTGGGATAATAAAGTGAGTTTATCACTAGGAGATAAGTGATGTGTTGTCCCCTTCCTTAGAGGGTGGAACATTTTTTTTGTGGCATCATCCACTTTTTGTGGTCCATATCCACTATTTGTGGTTGATTCCTATTGGTTGGATTTTTCACTTACATCCTCTCCTTAGTTCTATATAAACTCACTACCTAGCTTGTATTTGCATTGATTCATTGATCTATTCTTCCAATATTTTGCATTGATCATTTGGCTTGGAAGTTCTTAATGCAATTCTATCATATCGACATTGCATAATCTCTCAAAAAGTTTGCGTTCTTATATTTTTCCAGTTCATGTAACTTTAATTTTCTCTTCAAAAGTTCCCTAGGTTATTCAATCTATTTCAGATTTCGAACATGGTATGAGAGCTTTTATTTTGAGAAATCTAAGTTCATAGATTCTAGATTGAGAGATTGAGTTTTCTTGTAAAGATCTTGTAAATTCATGCATGCTCTTCTCTTCCATTTTGAACAATCTAGAGAATTAGAAAGGATTTGGAAGGATCTAATAACCTCTTCATATTGTATAAGTGCTTTGTGAGATCTAGGTGATTTCAACATTTTTGGTTATATTGGCAACTTTTTTATCATTTCAATGCATTAATAAGGCTCAAGAAAGTCAAGATTTGCTTTCATTTCATCCAAATTGGAGATCATTTGACAAAGTTGTAAATGAGGGTTTCAAACTCAAATCTATTAAACAAGTTTTTTCAGGAGCATTTTCAGCCAGAACAAACCTTGGCATTCGATTCAGAAGGTTAAAGAGATAAATTTTGACATAATATTTTCTTATATTTGACAAAATTTGTTTCTTAGGAAAATAAATTTTTCCAAGAGGGCCATATGACCCCCTAGCACTATAGGTACATGTGATTTTATTTAAAATTTTGAATATATATATATAGGGAGGCAGTGTTAAACATTTCAAAAAATAAAAATAAAAATTTGAGCACAACACTTAGTGCTCAACCAAAAGCCTTAAGTGCCAAGAATCTAGCCAAAGTAGCCAGCTTTAGCTGGGCGTGGTTGAAGCTACAAAGAAGCCTTCGCTAAGCTTCCCATGGCATATGTCACGTATAGATTTTTTGGATTAATTAAATGCAATTCTTAATCATGATATCGTTATTTAAATTGAAGTTAATTATTTATTTAAATCGAAGTTAAATTGAAATTTAAATGTAATTGAATTTGAAATTGAAATGCATTTATATTTAAATTTGGGGTTTGTCATTACTGATGAAAAATCGAGTGCAAGTGAATGCAGGAATAGGTGAATGTGATAGAAGGCGAGAACAACGATCAGGTAGAGTCATTTTAGCCGTTAGACATTTATGAGTATGATGGAACCACACACACTCACTTAGTTAATATTTTAATGCATTTTGTGATTTTGTGTTTGCAAATTTAAAAAAATTGAGTTTAAATGATTTCTCCAAATTTGTGAAAAGAATATGTAGATTTAAATGACGATTTTATTAAATAACTGAATGATTTATGTCAATATTTTAACATTGTTTGAAAATATTGATGCTTGCATATTAAAATGTAATAAAATAGACTTTTATTGCGAAAATAAACAATATGTGATAAAAGTTATGTTTTATAAATTTAATTGTTTTTAATTGAAAATATGAAAGAGGAAAAGATTTAAATTTAGAAATTGAACAAATATCTTAAATAGAGTTATTGAAAACAATTCACGTGCAAATTGAACTTTGCATTCAAAAGAAACTTCAGTTAAACAAATTGAAGAAATATCTTCAATTAATTGGAGAAGCAATCAAAATTTGAAACTGAGAGTTAAAGAATTGATCAGGAGATCAACCTCAAATTGGGGATCTCATTACTTGTTAATATCAATGCATGGAAGAGGAGATCTGTTTGGAGAATTTTCGAAATTGGAGAGAGACAGAAAAATCCATTTTTGTTCTTGAGTATAAAAAAAAATGACAGAGTATTATTGATGGGAAGATTTTTTGTTTGTTTTACCATTTTATTTTGGATCTCACCTTACCCAGACGTAGCTAGGAGAGAGAGAGACAGAGCATGCGATTTAATCATAATTTATTTGAGTAGTGAATTTAAGGATTGGTAACTATTTTACCACACATCCTCTGGAAATCCCTCACACTCCACACAGGAACCAATAGAGAGAAGGTGGAAAAGAGGAGGCACGGGCAATGAGGACGTAGCTGTAGGGGCTAAGACTTGCGTATTGAGCAAACAGGGAAGGCATGGCCCAAGGGACTAGCTCCCCATTCACCTGCTCACACCCCATGCACTTGGGAAGGTAGGGAAAGGGCGTGGCCTGGTAGGGAGGCATGCGTAGGGATTGGTAAAAGGTGTGTAGGGACCTCCACTCACATCCTACGCAGCCACTAAAAGGCTATACATCTCACCCACTTTGGTAATGAATAGAATAGAAGGTGCTTGCATAAAGGAGAGGTAAGACAAGTGCAAGGTAGGAAACAAAGAAGGAGAATAGGCAGCAAGAGATTAGGTAAACATAAAACTGCTTGATTTCAACAATTACTAGCAACAGAGGATTAACAAACCGAAAAATATAGAGGAGGCACATAGACAAAATCATTTCCAAAATTTAACAGGTAGGATCTTGAATAATTAAACAAATTATGAATAGATTAAAATTGAATGCAATGTTATTTTATTGTGTGGATTTTGAAAACTATTAAAAGAATTTTCTATTACTTCAAAATTCTGTTGAATTCTTAAAAATGTCAGACTATGATTTTTTTTCCAAAAAACATTAAACAAGTTCCAAAACAAAAAAAAATAGCAAGAACTTGATTTGAAAACACTAAGAAACAACTGATTAAATGTAGGAAGAGATTCAAAAACAGAAAAACAACATTTAAATTTAGATTTAAAAAGATCTTAAACAAAAAACGTTAGTTTTAATCTGATTTACAAACTTAGGAGAAACTCAAAATTTAATTGAAAATAATTTTATTTTTAAACATAAAACTTTTTTTTTTTGACAAAATTTTTATTTGAAATTGGAATGGAAGAGAATTCAAACTAAAAACAATTTGATAGAATACCTCCTAAATTTTAACATTATTTCGAAACATAGGTTTTTAAACAGTAAATTTTGCAATTGAAACTCAAAACGTTCTGAAACAGAAACTGAGACAAGTTATTTTAAACTGTTCATGAGAAGAATAAAATTATTTATTTATTTTCTAAAAGTATGTAAAACATAAAATAAACCATTTAAATTTGAATACGATTTACTTAGAAGCAAAAACGAACTTGAACTTGAGTATTAAATAGATGAGTAAAAGAACAAAAGAACGTGTGCTCTTTTATGACTATTTTTTTTATATGTATTTAATTAAATACTGGAAATACACCTTCTTATTTATTTTATTTTATTATTTAATTTAATTATTAATTTAATGTCATTTATGGACTAAAACGATGAAAAGAAACAACTTTTTAACTGTTTTCGCTTCAAACAAGATTTCAGTTTTATTGTTTTTGAAAGATTGTATTTGACTGTTTAGACCATGCATGCTTGATAAATGAATGTGCACGTTATGTTTTGGGAAAGTTACCTTCTGAGATGGGTGCCGAATATGGGTTATTAGAGAGTGTAGTTTTGCTTTTCCAAAACTGCTTTATTTGTCGTGCATGACATTTTACTTGGCCAAGTAACTTAAGGACCATTGAAATAGATGGAATTATTGAACTCTCTACCATATCCTAGTATCGAACTTGCTTTTTTCTTAAATGATTTAGAAAAATGAAAATGGTTGTGATTTTACTAGTTATACTAGGCATGCACTAGATTCCATCTTGCTTGTAGACTGCTTTTTGCTAAGCGATTCATGTAGGGTCGGGTATTCTTTGAATGATTTAAGAATTCTGAGGAAGTGTTAGCTTCGAGGTTGGGCGGAAAAAGCGCCTGATCCTTGTTCTTGTCTTCATTATTGAAGATTTTTCGTTGGATTGAAGATCAAAGGATGTCATCTTCTTTTATGTTTAATGTATTCTTGAAATATGTATTGAAGAGCTTATGGCGATTGAATTCCTAAGTCTCGAATTGTAATCGATATAACATCTTATGTATGATTATCATTGAAGTGTATTTTGACACATGTATCTATTTAAACTAGAATTATTTATTGAATCTATCTTATCGACTTTTTGTCGTTGTTTCAGAATCGACTAGTTTCTTTGATGTCTAAATGAATGAATTGTCGACTTTATTTTGAATATGAATGATATTATTTAAAGTTTTGTCGATGTTTGATTTAAAGAGTTTCGCTCTTTACACTTCCCATGGCATAGCGGCCAAGGTTCGAAACGTCGAGAAGTGGCTAAATCTATATTGCTGATGTTTAAATTTAAATCGCAGTCTAGTATAAATTACTAGTAGTTACCTTTAATTGTTAGAGATTACTCTACAAAATGTCACTCATATTTTCACCAACTCACCACCTAGTAACACTGCCCGAGAGCTGCCAAGGTACCACAAGGGCTCCCCCAATAGGCCAAATTGGGTCTTTTTCAATTTTGCATAATTTTTCACCACGGTGTCCATTTTTTGGAAATGAGATATTGTAGAAAATTTGAAGATGGGTACTTTCCATCCATAGAGGTATTAAGAAGACATTTCCATTTTTGTGCCATATATTTCATGTTGAATTTGTTTGTTGTTGATTTCTTCAACATGCCACAACTTTCACCTTGGTAGCACTCCAATTTTTTGAAACAAATAGGCATTATGAAGGTGGTAAAGAGCACTACACAAATATAGAGCTATTTTATCTATAATCTCTCTCAAGTTCAGTTTGTATTAGAATTTTTTATTTTGGCTATTTTGAGCCTATTGAGCATTGTATCTTGGAAAGTGCTTTGTAAAGGCATTGAACTATAAAGTTCCAACCTTATAATATTTGGGGGGGTGGTCTTTGATACTAGTGAAAAGGGTAGGGGTTTTCTTGGTGTTCTTGTGTTCACTATTATTTTTTTCGCATTTCCTTGGTCCTTTTTCATCACAAGTTCAACAATATTTTCTACTCTAACTACATACAACTATTTTGAGTGGAAATCACAAATAAATATTTATTTAATAAATCTTGGTTTGCATAGCATAATAATGGGACTTGAGATTAAACTAGCTAAAGATGAAATAAAAACCTAGGTAGTTTAACAAATGTGATAAAACATATGGAGCATTGTGTTTTTCTTTATCTCCTGATTTTCTTTTTCATATTGAATCTTTGAATACTCCATATAAAATATAGCAAAAGCTAGACTCTGTTTTTGGAAAACAAGATTCTATTATGGGTCATATGTTGAAGAAGGAACTAATTAGTTTAAATCAAGGAAACTTCAACAAAATTTAGGATTTCTTCACCAAATTGAAATCACTAAGCCTACAACTACAATAATGTGGAAATACTAAGAAATATGAACAATTGATTTTAAATATTCTCTCAAAGTTAAGTTTTCAATATTCAGTATTTGTTTCTACCTTCTATGCTACTAAGGATGCACTTAGGTCTCAATTGAAAATGCTATCCTTGGATGATTTCCTACTTGTCTCACATGGGATCATAATAAGCTAATTCATACGAGAACTCTTTAGTATTTTAAGTCACATGCCTTAGCTTCCAACCTTGGAAAAAATGAACAAAGAGGACAAAGTAGTAAAAACGATAAGAAACAAAAGAATAGAAAAAAGAAGAAGAATAAAAAATTAGCTATTCCAAAAGCAACAAATGATACCTCACCTTCAAAAGGTGATAATCCTAAGAAAGAGAGATTCAAATTTGTGTATTGTAAGAAACTCGATCATGATGAGCACAAATTTTTAAAGAAAAAAGTTTATCAATTGACATACATTCTTGAGAATAATAATCTTAGTGTTCTTGATTCCATCAAATAGATCTCAAAAGAGGGTTCTCATAAGACCAAATACAATATTATGGGGAAAGGAAAGGACAATGCCCTTATAGTAGTTACTTCTCCATCATCCACATGGGTGCTTGATTTGGGCACTTCACACCACATGGCTTCAACTAAATATGAACTTGAATCTTTTGAGCCATGTTCTATGCCTTCAATTTTGATGGGTGATGACACTCTAGTTGAGGTGTGTAGGAGAGGGTATATTGATATGGAGTATGGTGCATTTCAGGATGTTGTTTATGTACCCTCATTATCAACTAATTTCCTATCGATCTATCAAATCACTCACATGGGTATATGAGAGAAAGTTGAGTTTACTCCTTGTTCTATGATGATTTGTGAGATGTAAAATTATTCTATAGTTGAAGTTGGGAGAGAAGATCATCAATCTCGACTTTATTTGTTCTCTCACTTTGGTTTAGATCCACCTTTGACTATTCTACTCACTCATTCAAATGATATGAGTAATTTGTGGCATCAACAATTTGGTCACTTAAACTACCACTACTTGCAACAACTAAGAAAACATGACATGATTACAATATTTCCTATAGTTCCCTTTTATAAAGCTATTTGTCATGGTTGCATTCTTGGCAAGCATTGAAAAAGAGAATTTTGACAAAGGCAAGTCTCAAAGAGCCTCACATCTTTAGGATTTGGTACATAGTGATTTGGCAAGGCCATTTCCACATCCATATTTAAGTAGAGAACAATATGTTTTGACACTTATTGATTATTTTATAGGTAAACCATTGTGTGCTTTCTCAAACAGAATTTTGAAGTCTTTGATCCATTCTTGGAGTACAAGGATTTTGCAAAGAAATAAATTGGAAAATCTACCAAAGTTTTGCATATAGATAATGGGGATAATATGTCAACCATAGTTTTCTATAGTATTATGCTTCATAGGGGATTGATTTGTAGCATGTGTTCCCCTATAGTCCTAAGTAGAATGGAGTTATAGAGTGGAATAATTCATCCTTAAAAGAGATGGCTAATTGTATTATTAACTTGAAATATTTAGCACCACCTTTCTAGGTAGAAACCATTAATTATGTGTGTTATATCCAAAACTATGTTCCTCATAAATATATGAAGGGGGTAACTCCTTTTCACACTTGGACCAATTGGAAACAATTAGTTAAGTACTTTTGAGTATTTTGCTCTAGTGCATGGGCGCATATTCTAATAGAGAAACGTAAGGCTATGAATTCATTGAGAAATACTTTCATATTTTTTGGTTACCCAAATGATGTCAAAGGCTGTAGGATTATTCATCCTACCACACATGATTTTTCAATAAGATGAGTGTTCATTTTGAGGAGAGTCCTTCCATTTATTCTCTCAACACTTCTCCTACCACCATTAGTTTGGAGTCCTTGTATCATGATGAGAGTTATTCATTGGATCATAATCCTTCAAACCATGATGAGGAGACTTATTCCTGCACTTTAGATGATGATAGTGATCATGAGTATGCACATAATTAATCTTTAGAGGATGATGATTCTCGTCCTTCTCCAACCATAGGGCCTCTTTGGGCTTGACAAACATTATGATTAGTAGGGGATTGGGTTAGGGATCCTTCAAATAAGAAGAGAACAAGATCACAGTTTTAGGATGCTCTACATGTCTTCCTTGCTTCAAATTCCAATCCATAGAACTTTTAGGAAGCTTCTAGTGTCCTCGAGTGGGATGCAACAATGCAAGAATATTTTAGTTCCTTGGAAACGAACCACACTTGGGATCTTGTCCCACTTCCTAAGGGAAGAAAAAATGTTTGAAAGTGGGTCTATTGAAAAAAATATGTAGAAGAAGGGTTTATTGACAATCATAAGGCTCACTTGGTTTCCAAAGGAGTGTCCTAAGTTCTAAGAATTGACTACTCTAAGAATTTTGCACCAGTCGCCAAACTGAATTCCATCTAACTTATCCTCGCTATAGCTGTAACATATAAATGGTATGTTTGTTGGAATGTGTTGAGATGATGTTGATTTCTTATTTTTATTAATGATTGTCATTGATGTCAACATATCTTGGTTGTGTGAACACATTTTTGTTTTGGTGCTTTTGTTATCTGGATTGGCCTAGCTTTGGATATCATGTTGTAATGATATATCTTGGGTTGTATCTATCTTGGTCCCATTCCTCATGTAGCATAATGAGATATATTCTTTTGGGCTCAGATCGATCTGGTAGTTGGTTAATGTGCTCTGACGCATTGTTTGCATTGTAATGTGTATATCTTATTAAGTGGTTCTGGATATCATGTAGCATGTTTATTTGAGTGAGGAGGTTCTATGTAGTCCACATTTCATTCCTCTCCACCATAGGAATTTTTTTTGGTGACCTATTTCAATTTGTGCTTGGACAACTTAGAAATTATGAAATTATGTTTGGTTGACTTGGGAGATTATCAAAGCATGGAATAGAATAAGTATAAGATGTTTTTGTTCATTGAAGGTAAGTGTGATGAATCTGAATTTGAATATCCAAACATTGTGAAGTGTGTTAAAGTGTATGACTAGAGGTAGTAGACAGTGAGATTCAATCCGGTGTCATTGTTGATGACAATTATTTTTAGTGGTAGATTCCCTTTCATCATTCTTCATGTAGTGAGACACTTTATGTAGGCAGTGAGCCTCTCTTTTGGTAGTGAGCCTTTCTCTTTTGATAATGGGCCTTTTTGTATATTTGGCTATAATAGTTAGAAATGAGCCCAACCGGTAGTGAGCCACCCTTCAATGAGAAACTTGGTAGTGAACCCTTGTAAAAATCACCTTAACCGATGTCATCTCAACCGGTGTTTTATAATTGAGAATTATCATTCTTCATGGTTTTTCCCTTATTGGGTTTCCACGTAAATTATAGTGTTCTTTGTTCATGGTGTTGTTGTGTGCTTACATGTTCATCAATATCTGTTTGATTCTCATTGATGTCACCATGTTGATTGAGTTGTCAGTTTGGTCTGATACTTTGAACCAGTATGAAGAACCAATTTACATCCTTCGATATTTTGGTCTGCAATCCTCCTCCGGTGATCATCATTGCTCGTAGTTCTGGGAAATGGTTTTTGGAAGTTGGAAGTGTCTAAGTTCAAAATCTCATGTGTACAGGTGCTCGTATGGAAATTTGGAATTGATTTGTTGTTGTATTTTGTTATTAGGTCTATCTTTGTCTGACCTAATTAACAGTTGGTGGTATAATGGATTAATTTGTGTATTACGGATATATGAGCAACCTATCTTTGGTCGAAGCCAACATAATATAGCATGCTACACACTTGAATTATTTTTTGGAGAAGTTTTGTACTAACTTGGAGCTGATAGTTAGTCTTTTTGTTGAATAAAGATTGCATCTAATTAGGTCGACCTAATTAATTCTTTTAGATAAGTTAGATAAATATATGGGATAGTTTTGAGATTGAAGAGGAAGGAGAAAAAAATGAATACGAATAGAAGTGAATCGAGTGCGAATTATGGTGTGAATGTGAAGCAAAGTGTGCAAAAATGATGAAGTGTGTTAAGTCTATTTAATAAGCTTCAAAGGAATTGAATCTACACTCGTGAAGAGTAAAATTTTTAGTTCATGTTCTGGTTGTAAGCCATTTTGGAGGTAGTGAGCCTCCTTGCTTGGATAGTGAGTCCTCTATGTAAGCAGTGAGCTTTTGTATCTGGCAATGAGCCTCTTTTTGTATCCGGTTTTGGAACTACACTATATTGTTAGCTAATCCTCACTGTGGTTTTTCCCATTCTAGGTTTTCTACATAAAATTTTGGTGTTCATGTGTTGTGTGGTTTCATGTTTTGTTATTTATTTTCCTCATCTTTACTATTATTTATTGGAGTATTTGGATGGTGATTGTTCAATAAATTTAAGAAGATACTGATTCACCCCCCCCCCCTCTCAATATCTTGGGTATTCAACAATTGGTATCAAAGATTTGGTTTCTATGAAGAAGCCTAACAACTTGAGGAAGATCTTGAAGATTGAAAAAATGGATGATAAAGAAGAGTTTCAGGCTGCTCTTGAAGATCTTGACAAGACTGAAAATGAAAATAGAGATCTGAAAGAAAATCTTGATGAGGCAAATGAATGCATCCAAAAATTGAAAGAGAAATTGAAAAAATTTAAAGAAAGACATAGAGAAGTAAGTGAGAAATTAAAACAAGCAAATGAAGAGATTACTAGATTAAAGGTGCAAGTGGAGGAAAAGAAGAGAATTGCAGATTTTCTAAACACAATGGTGCAAAGCAAGTCTGATGTATGCTCAAAGCTTGAACAAGAAGTGGTTAACCTGAAAGCAAATCTAGAGAAAGAAAAACTTTGTGAAGATAGTTTCAAGACAAGCTCCAACAAGCTTGATGAATTCATTGAAAGGAAAAAACCTTCTAAAGACAAAGGTGGTTTGGGAAATGAAAACTCTAAGATTGTGTAGACCTCAAATCCAGTGGACAATCAAAAGAATCAAGATAAAGGGAAGCAAAAAAGAAATCCAAGAAACTTTGCTAGAAGACCGCCTATCAGAAACCCAAATTCTCAAAGGTACCCATATTTCAATGGTGTTTTCTTTTCATGTAATAAATTTGGTCACAAGGAAACTAAGTGCAGAAGTAGGATGAATCAGTTTTCTGATTCCTTCTCTGGAAAATGTTTTGCATGCAAGAAAGTTGGACATAGAGCTAGTGAATGCAGAACTCAAATTTGATGAATTGGTTTAATGAAGGTAGAATGAATCAATCTTTTGTTGGCTACTTCTATACATGTAATAATTTTGGACACAAAGAAAATCAGTGTAGATCGAGGGTTAGTGGAGGAAAAAAAAATCAGAGAAATGTTGTCTGCTACAATTGCAACAAACTAGGACATATTTCAAGCGTTTGCAAAAGTAAAAAAGGGAAAGCAATCTGATCAGGTAAAAAAGAATGAACCAGTGAAGAAAATGGAAAAATATGAGGTTAAGAAAGAAATGAACAAGACATGGAGGAAGAAAGAAGAGCCAGAGATGACTGATGTGTCTTTTTGATGGTGTTTTTATGCACTTTTCAACACAAGTAATGCACAGGTGCATTATCTCTCTTGAAAGACAATCTTCCACAATCAAATTGCAGAACACTATCCCAAGGTCTCTCGGATGTCGGGTCATGACAATGCTTGGAATATTTTAGTTGATTTATGTGATTTGTTGGAATCACAAGGCGGACTTACGGATGAGTTACAAAGTGGGGAATTGGATCTACAAATGGAGTTCTTAAGATGGGAAAGTTGCTGAGCGTTTGCTGCAGGTTCAAACAGCAGTCTAGAACTCCATTTCAACATTGGATTTAGCTTTATAATGTGCAATGAACCTTGCCTAAGGTTACTTATTAAAAAAAAGGAAAAAGGACAGGGAAGAGAGAAGGTTTCTGGATCTGAAACTATGAATGAACAGTGATCATGGAGGCTGCTATAGTAGACAAACTTCCTAAACTGGGTTTTGCTTGGCCAAGACGATCCTATAGTTACACAAAACCAGTGCAATATTTTAAGGACTACGGATTTTCAGTTTGCATACACACATTATGAACATGCAAGTGAACTAAGTTGAAGCAATAAAATAAAGAAGCCTAGGCTAACTTTGCACAACAAATTGTCATCAACAAGTGCCAAAAGTATGGGCTAGAAATTCATCAAATACTAGTAACAGCAATCACCATTACCACTTCCATTAAAGAAACTAACAAGTAAAACTAACTTTGAAGGTAGAACCATGCACACATAATGAGAAAACTCAAAAGTAACACCCATAGATCATGCAATGCTACTTTCTATTGCTGCAGAATGTTTTTAGAATAGCTCTCCAACACCTACAAATGAGGGGAAGACCCCTATTTATAGTTTTCCAAAGCCCAAATGAATGGCTAGGATTGATTTACATTATTTGTCTCAGATTCAATTACATTAGGGCTTCAGCTACCCCACAATATTCAGCAATTTAAAATACATCTTTATCTTTTTCCTATTATGTCTTGTAGTGACTAGTCACTGCAGCAGTTTTGTCTTGTAGCTGATTTCCGTTTTACTGTAGCTGAAACTGCCTGAAAGCTGCCCTCTTCCCAATGGACTTGCAAAATTCTTCATTGGATCAAATGGGTCTATTGACGGACCCATGGTAGGCTTTTTGAAACCATAAACATGAGGCCGAAATGTTGTTCTGGGAATATTGTTTCAAAATGGCCTACAGAGCACGGAACTACGGATGGTACTTCCTAGCTACAATTTTGGAATTTGAAAGGTCAAGGGAGGATAAGACCCCATTTTAGCATCTGGGTTGAAGTCCATTTTTGATTTGGAGGTGCGCTTGTACATTTCGGAAACACAAGGCCAGAATGTCGTTGTAGGAATGCTGTTTCAAAACGGTTGACAGAGCACGGAAGTTTGGATGGTACTTCCCAGCTGAAAATTTGGAATTTCAAAGGTCCATTGAGGATAAGACCCCATTTTAGCATCTGGGTCAAAGTTCATTTTCGATTTGGAGGTGCGCTTGTACGTTTCGAAAACACGAGTCTAGAATGCTGTTATAGGAATGTTGTTTCAAAATGACCGACAGAGCACGAAACTCCGGATGGTACTTCCCAGATGAAAATTTGGAATTTCAAAGGTCCATTGAGGAGAAGACCCCATTTTAGCATCTGGGTAGAAGTCTATTTTTGATTTGGAGGTGCCCTTGTTCGTTCCGGAAACACAAGGCTAGAATGTCGTTGTAGGAATGCTATTTCAAAACGACCGACAGAGCACGAAACTCCGGATGGTACTTCCCGGCTGCAAATTTGGAATTTCAAAAGTCCATTGAGGATAAGACCCCATTTTAGCATCTAGGTCGAAGTCCGTTTTTGATTTGGAGGTGCGCTTGTACGTTCCGAAAACACAAGGCCGGAATGCCATTGTACGAATGTTGTTTCAAAATGGCCGACAGAGCACAGAACTCCGAATGGTACTTCCCAACTGTAAATTTGGAATTTCAAAGGTCCGTTGAGGATAAGACCCCATTTTAGCATCTGGGTCGAAGTCCATTTTTGATTTGGAGGTGCACTTGTACGTTCCGGAAACATGAGGCCGGAATGCCACTGTAGGAATGTTGTTTTAAAACGGCCGACAGAGCATGGAACTCCAGATGGTACTTCCTAGCTGTAAATTTGGAATTTCAAAGGTCCATTGAGGATAAGACCCCATTTTAGCATCTGGGTTGAAATCCTTTTTTGATTTGGAGGTGCGCTTGTACGTTCCGGAAACATGAGGTCGGAATGCCACTGTAGGAATGTTGTTTCAAAACGGTCGACAGAGCACGGAACTCCGGATGATACTTCCTGGCTATAAATTTGGAATTTCAAAGGTCCGTTGAGGATAAGACCCCATTTTAGCATTTGGGTCGAAGTCCATTTTTGATTTGGAGGTGCGCTTGTACGTTCCAGAAACATGAGGCCGAAATGTCATTGTAGGAATGCTATTTCAAAATGGATGGCAAAGCACAGAACTCCGGATGGTACTTCTCGGCTATAAATTTTGAATTTCAAAGGTCTATTGAGGATAAGACCCCATTTTAGCATATGGGTTGAAGTCCGTTTTTGATTTGGAGGTGTGCTTGTATGTTCCGGAAACATGAGGCCGAAATGCCACTGTAGGAATGCTGTTTCAGAATGGCCGACATAGCATGAAACTCCAGATGGTACTTTTTGGCTGTAAATTTGGAATTTCAAAGGTCCATTGAGCATAAGACCCCATTTTAGCATCTGGGTCGAAGTCCATTTTTGATTTGGAGGTGCGCTTGTACGTTCCGGAAACATGAGGCCGAAATGCCGCTTTGAAAGGGCGATGGAGAGTCCAGGCCCCAGGGGCCAGAATGCTGTTGCAGAAATATAGTTTTGAAATTTTCACAACCTCCTGAAACTTAATGAAACCTTTTTAGTGCACTTAGGCACCACAAAAACATTTAAAATCCATAGGAAACCTATCGCCAAAGTCAAAAATGAAGGAAAAAGCTAATTGAGTGAGCGGGGAGGCGAAGCCCGAAAAACCCAAGACTTAGCAATTTTAAAATTTAGGGGCAAAATATGGTCAGCCAAAAATGAGACTTTGAAGGGCACGTTGACCAACTAGGACAGCAAAATTAGGGGCATGCAAAATGAGACAGGAGCAAAGTAGCCCGTTGGGAGCGAAAAAAGAGGGTCCCCGCCTACGGCGGGGCGTGTGTGCAAAAAAATGCACAACAAATGGTGACTCACTAGGGGAAATGCTCTTTTGCATTTCGATGACAAACTGGAATCACAAACCCAGAATCTCTGGTTCTGACCTTCATGCTAGGGAAAACAAGCCAGACATTCAACCAAAAGATCAAAACCACTAGCAAACCCAACCTTCAGTATGCTGAAAATCCAAGTGTGTGCAATTGCATTAATTCCCATCCTTTAGTTGCTGCAAGAACCTAAGCTCCGTCAAGTTAAGCTACATAGTTTATTCTAACTCCAAAAGCATCCAGGACATTGCCTCGCTGTCAGTCAGGCATCCATAGCCCCGACGAGGTTGTCGTTGTGATTCTCCCAAGCATTGCTCTACTACCGGTCGAGCATCCATAGCCTCGGCAGAGTTATTCATATACCCCTGAAAAGTTGAATTTCTCTCTTTTTGATTTTCAATATTTTTCTTTCTTTCTTATGTTTCTTTTTCTCTTGTCAGTTCTTTTATTTCAACTTGTAAGTAATGAAGCTCGCGCTCAGGGCTGAGAATCACAGTGGCACTAGAGCAAAATTTTAGAGTTTTCACTTAACTAGACTTCACCAAGGGCCTACAGTGACTATTAGATCCTTAAATTTTTTGAGAGAGATCTAAGATTCTAGAATACATCAGAATCAGAATGACCAACGACTTATCCACTTTGAATCAAACATCTAGATCACTTGATACTAACAGAAGATCCTCACCATCCACTTTGAAAACTTGAATAGAGTTTGACAAAGAAATGCATAGAACAACCGCAGGCAAGAAGAATGGTTGTTGTATGCACAAATGCACCAAACCAAAAGCATAGGGACCCCGAGCAAAGCGAGAGCAAACAAAAGTAAATGAAAAGAGAACACCAAAACCAAAGCAGGACCACAAAAGAAAACAACGAAAGAAAACAACAAAGAAACAACCCCAAAGCAAGCAACCCAACGAAAACAGGAAAAAAAAAGTATTTACAGGAAACCTACACTACTCAAAACGAGTTATATACAAAGATATTTACAAAGAACTATGTTCAAGAAAGGCCAACTAATAGTCATGCCCGTCAAATTTCTTAATGCATGTACAAGCAAATGAGCAATCATTATAGTTCTCAGCCATGCAGATTTATCCTTATGTTGATAGAAAATAAATTCAATATGGTAGCATTCAAATTCAGTCACCTGGTTAGGGAAAATCAACAATTGAGGAGGATCGCTAAACCCATGATTAATCCATAAACATGTTCATTTTTCCTCATTCCCATAATCAAAATGATAAGTGCAACTATGAAAATTAATAGGAGAAAGGAAGGATAGAACCTAGATTTCGTTACATGGAGGTGGCAACATTTGACAATCGAGAGCGAGCATTGCAACATCAGTCTTTGCATCAGCAACCTCGGGCAGGCATGGTGGAGGGTGCAGCACTTCGGACATTAAGCTTGCATAAGGCTGGGAGAACGGGGCAAAAAATACCTCTTTTGGTCTACGTGGGGGATCCACAGGCTCCACTAGTAGTTCTTCAAAAAGAAGTACTTCCCCACATTGATCATCCGCAAACTTGGGATCCACTTGATTGTTGTCTTGAAAAGGCAGCACGCTGTCCCATCTCCTTTCCCAAGTGTCAAACTTATCTTCATGATGCTCAATGTCATGGGATGATGACATGTACAAATCTGTCCTATTACAGCCATCTAAATATGAAGGAGGATCAACAACGATCATGGCGGAAGGACTCCAAGTTGCACCTTATAGTCGACCGGGTGCTTCATCTTTGTTGGCAGCTATCTCAGCACCCCCACCTTTGTCTTCTTCTCTTTCTTGTTCATGCATCTCATCATGACGTTCACTAATTTCCCCTTTTTTGCTATCACTGTAAATGGAGAAGGAAACCCTCTCCCAATCTGGAAACTCCAGTGCATCATCGTTTGAAGGTTCAAGGAGTATGTCTTCATCACTACCGTCTTCTGGGATGTGCTCTTCCTCGGCATGAGCATACCTCTACAGTACAACTCCCAATGGAAAGAAGTCATCAATCAATGGAACCTCATCAAGGGGACCAAAATCCACTACGCAATCTCCCTCCAAGGACTTGCCATGAAGCCCATCGTCCATGGTGCACAAATGCTCTTGAAGAGGGAGAAATTCTTGATGACTGGTGGACAACATTCTAGTTTGATCTACTTCATCACTCGAAAGCTCAAGATTGTATTGTTGTCCTAACATCCTCTTGAGGACTGACCCCATCTAAGTCATTACTTGGCTCGGGCTCTTAATCTTCACGTTCCATCCGGGTAGCAAGTAGAGGATGTCGGGCACTTAGCTGCTCTTCTTGCCTTCTAACTTGTTGGGCGTCTTCTTGGCACAGTTCACACGTGAACTCCGAGTGTGATGAATCATGAAGTTTGCACCAATTTGGTAGCAGCAATACCTCTAAATCCACTTGGTACTTCAACTTGGACCAATTCTCTGCTAATCTAGAGACGAGTTGGTCATATCTTTCCGCTACTGGGTCCTCATCATCACTTGAAAAGGAAGCTTGATGGTAGACAGCCATGGCGAGTGGTTGTTCCCACTCCAAAATTTTATTTTCAGATGCTTGGTCACTATCATTAATGAAGGAGAGGTCTTCCAATCTAATGTCAGTTATGCCTTCATTATCATTTTATGCTGTCCCAAGGCTGTCAACCTCTTCCTCTTGCTAATTTTTAGCATCTTCATTGGCTACCCCGACATACACTGCTACAAACCTCGTTGATTCATCCTCAACTACTAATGGCTCCTCTTCCTGAGTGGAGGACTGCCCCTTACTGGAAAAGGAGAGGCTTTTCAACTCCATTCTTAGTGAACCTTCACCATAGCTTTTTGCTATCCCCAGAAAATCAGCTTCTTCCTTTCCATATTCAGCTTCAACGTTTATTGTCCCAGCATCAGCTCATGTCCAATTTCTCAGTTCATCTTTACTTTGCTGTCCTCCACATGCTGACAAATTTTCTACCTCATGGGATGACTCATTCTCCTTGACACTTAGTTGTTCCAACTTGTTCAAATTGCCTTTGACTTGGGTGATGATGCTTGCACATGACAGACAAGTAAATTCTGAATGTGGTGCATTGTGAAATCTGCACCAACTTGACATTTGTGCTTCCTCCAATATTGGTTCGTCCTTGCTGCCCAAACATTCCTAGATCAGCTCTTCAAATGCCTTCGCTAGCATGGTTGTCAATTCTTCCTCTGGATCTGCAAGGGCTAAAGGCTGATATATTTTCCAAAAGAGAATCTCTCCTTACAAAACTCTTTCAATTCTGCTCAAGAAGGTTAGACACTCCAATTCACTGTGCCTACAAGTGCAATGGATCCTACACTTATCTACCATTGCAAATTTCTTCAATGGTCTCTTCAATCTCCTATTTAAATCTGCATGTAGCTGAGCGATGCTGATTTGCACATGCTGCTCCATTTTCAACTCAGCTTCTTTTTGTCTTCAAAATTTTTTGATTTTATGCTTCAGCATTAAAAGAGATCACTCTATCTCAAATTTCTTCTTTGAAAGTGCTCTTTTCAACATCCAACATTCAGCTTTGTAGCCTCAACATGTCAGATCCCTCCCTCTAGTGCCAGTTCTGTTGATGGTGTTTTTATGCACTTTTCAACACAAGTAATGCACAGGTGCATTACCTCTCTTGAAAGACAATCTTCCACAATCAAATTGCAGAACACTATCCCAAGGTCTCTCGGATGTCGGGTTATGACAATGCTTGGAATATTTTAGTTGATTTATGTGATTTGTTGGAATCACAAGGTGGACTTATGGATGAGTTACAAAGTGGGGAATTGGATCTGCAAATGGAGTTCTTAAGATGGGAAAGTTGCTGAGCGTTTGCTGCAGGTTCAAACAGCAGTCTAGAACTCCATTTCAACATTGGATTTAGCTTTATAATGTGCAATGAACCTTGCCTAAGGTTACTTATTAAAAAAAAGGAAAAAGGACAGGGAAGAGAGAAGGTTTCTGGATCTGAAACTATGAATGAACAGTGATCATGGAGGCTGCTATAGTAGACAAACTTCCTAAACTGGGTTTTGCTTGGCCAAGACGATCCTATAGTTACACAAAACCAGTGCAATATTTTAAGGACTACGGATTTTCAGTTTGCATACACACATTATGAACATGCAAGTGAACTAAGTTGAAGCAATAAAATAAAGAAGCCTAGGCTAACTTTGCACAACAAATTGTCATCAACAAGTGCCAAAAGTATGGGCTAGAAATTCATCAAATACTAGTAACAGCAATCACCATTACCACTTCCATTAAAGAAACTAACAAGTAAAACTAACTTTGAAGGTAGAACCATGCACACATAATGAGAAAACTCAAAAGTAACACCCATAGATCATGCAATGCTACTTTCTATTGCTGCAGAATGTTTTTAGAATAGCTCTCCAACACCTACAAATGAGGGGAAGACCCCTATTTATAGTTTTCCAAAGCCCAAATGAATGGCTAGGATTGATTTACATTATTTGTCTCAGATTCAATTACATTAGGGCTTCACCTACCCCACAATATTCAGCAATTTAAAATACATCTTTCTCTTTCTCCTATTATGTCTTGTAGTGGCCAATCACTGCAACAGTTTTGTCTTCTAGTAGATTTCCCTTTTACTATAGCTGAAACTACCTGAAAGCTGCCTTCTTCCCAATGGACTTGCAAAATTCTTCATTGGATCAAACGGGTCTATCGACGGACCAATGGTAGGCTTTTTGAAACCAGAAACATGAGGCCGAAATGCTGTTCTGGAAATGTTGTTTCAAAACGGCCGATAGAGCATGGAACTCCGGATGGTACTTCCTAGCTGCAATTTTGGATTTGAAAGGTCAAGGAAGAATAAGACCCCATTTTAGCATCTGGGTCGAAGTCCGTTTTTGATTTGGAGGTGCGCTTGTAAGTTTCAGAAACACGAGGTCGAAATGCCGCTGTAGGAATGTTGTTTCAAAACGGTTGACAGGGCACTGAACTCCGGATGGTACTTCCCAGCTGAAAATTTAGAATTTCAATGGTCCATTGAGGATAAGACCCCATTTTTGATTTGGAGGTGCGCTTGTACATTCCGGAAACACGAGGCCAGAATGCCGCTGTAGGAATGTTGTTTCAAAACGACCGACAAAGTACGAAACTCCAAATGGTACTTTTTGACTGTAAATTTGGAATTTCAAAGGTCCATTGAGGATAAGACCCCATTTTAGCATCTAGGTCGAAGTTCGTTTTTGATTTGGGCATTCGCTTGTACGTTTCGGAAACATTAGGTCGGAATGCCATTGTAGGAATGCTATTTCAAAATGGCCGACAGAGCACGAAACTCCAGATGGTACTTCCTGGCTGTAAATTTGGAATTTCAAAGGTCCATTGAGGATAAGACCCCATTTTAGCATCTGGGTTGAAGTCCGTTTTTGATTTGGAGGTGTGCTTATACGTTCCGGAAACATGAATCCGAAATGTCGCTGTAGGAATGCTGTTTCGAAATGGTCGACAGAGCATGGAACTATGGATGGTACTTCCCGGCTGTAAATTTGGAATTTCAAAGGTCTTTTGAGGATAAGACCCCATTTTAGTATCTGGGTTGAAGTCCTTTTTTTATTTGAAGGTGCACTTGTATGTTCCGGAAACATGAGGCCGGAATGCCGCTTTGAAAGGGCGATGGAGAGTCCGAGCCCCAAGGACCGGAATGCTATTGCAGAAATGTAGTTTTGAAATTTTCACAACCTCTTGAAACTTAATGAAACCTTTTTAGTTCACTTAGGCACCACAAAAACATCCAAAATCCACAGGAAACCTATCCCCAATGTCAAAAATGAAGGAAAAAGCGAATCGAGCAAGCGGGGAGGTGAAGCCCGAAAAACCCAAGACTTAGCAATTTTAAAATTTAGGGGCAAAATATGGTCAGCCAAAAATGAGACTTTGAAGGGCACATTGACCAACTAGGACAACAAAATTAGGGGCACGCAAAATGAGATGAGAGTAAAGCAGCCCATCGGGAGCAAAAAAAGAGGGTCCCCACCTATGGCGGGGCATGTGTGCAAAAAAATGCATAGCATGTCTATGCTCTCATCTAGTTCAAACAATTCCTCTACAAATTAGACCTAGCATGGTCTTAGGGGGAGTATAATTAACAAAACATTATTCGAACCCCCTGGATATATGGCATGTCAGATGTTGGAACAAGGATATGTTGTAAGGAATGAATTGGTAGAGGTTATGCAAAAGAAACTAGAAGAAAATGTGCAATAATGTTCATTTGCAGAGCAAATTAGGGTTTCTCAGTGCAATGAAGAAGGGTATTGATATTTTAGATGTTTCTAACTTATTACCAGATAATCTAGTAGAAGTTGTTGAAGAAAGAATGTTGCTAGAAGGACTTAAAGGACATAAGTTTGAAGCTATGATTGAGAGAATATGTTTCAAATCTAAACATAAGTTATCCAAACACATTGGTGAGATAAGAGAATGCATTAAGGAAATGTATGACATCTACAAGTATTGTCTCTGGTGGCCTGCAACTGTTGATAAATTTAGAAGCTGAATTGAATCCATTGAATCTAAGATGAATAGTATTGGAAGGAGTTTTGATTTCTTCAAAGACAAAGATGGAAAATAGAGAATAAGAGTTGGAGAATTGCAAGCACTGTTGTTGACTATTCGGACACAAAGGGAAGATGTGGTTAGAACTTTCTGGTTGGTTACAGAAATTGTTGAGGTCTAGTTGGATCATCTCTCTGAAATACTTTCTAATGCAGAAGATTATGAACGATAGTGCCTGTCTTCGGACTGGTCCTCCTCATTTACATTGTTGACCTTGTTGGATAACATGTGTACTAGAATGGGTTTTTTATTTCTAGCTTGGAAGAGGATTCTTCCAAATGTGAGAGAGAGGTACAAGAAAAAATTTCAGGTGAAAAGTGTTATGTTTACTTGAGTTTCTGGATGTTCAAATTTTGGCCCTTTTCCCTTGATGGAAAAAGGGTGGAGTTTTGGAGTTGGAGTTTCTTTGTTTGAAATGGGGATTTAATATTTCTTTATCACCATGTACATACATTGACATCCTATTTTTGGTCACCCTTTGACCTTGATGTCAAATGGGGAGAGATTGTCATGTAGAAAGTGGAGTGTGAAGTGAAAAGAATTAAGAAGAACAATGTAAAGGTGTGTGGAGGGTTATACATTATTTTGGCACATGTTTCCATCAATGACAAAGGGGGAGATTGTTGGAAGAATGAATAGCATCATCTAGTTGTGCAAACTTTGTGTTGTCATTGATGTCACCATGTTGATTGAGTTGTCAGTTTGGTCTAGTACTTTGAACCAGTTTACATCCTCTAGTATTTTAGTCTACAATCCTCCTCTAGTGATCATTATTGATTATAGTTTTGGTAAATGGTTTTTGGAATTTGGAAGCTTGTAAGTTCATAATCTCATGTGTATAGGTGCTCGTATGGAAAGTTGGCATTTTTTGTTGTTGTATTTTGTTATTAGTTCTATCTTTGGGTGACCTAATAAATAGTTGGTGGTATAATGGATTAATTTGTGTATTGTGAATATATGAGTTACCTATTTTTTGTCCAAGCCGACATAATATAGCATGCTACGCACTTGAATTTTTTTTTGGAGAAGTTTTTTACTAACTTGGAGCCGACAGTTAGTCTTTTTGGTGATAAAAGATTACATCTAACTAGGTCAACCTAATTGATGCTTGTGGATAAGTTAGATATATCTATTGGATAGTTTTGAGATTGAAGAGGAGGGAAGAAAAAGTGAATACGAATAGAAGAGAATTGAATGCAAAGTATGGTGTGAATGTGAAGGGTATGTGCAGGATCATCATGGAAAAAATAGGCCCTTAAGTGGCAATAAAATTCAGAAAATCGGAGGTAGGAAACTTGACGTAAAAATTTGAATAAGTTATCTATATTATTTCAAAAATATGTAAGAATAGAATCTATAGAAAACTGAATGTAGTTTCTAAACTACTAGGTTTATTTTAAAATAAAAAAAAATTATTTGGTGAAAATTTGAAATTTCAATGCAGTAGTACTTAAATTTCAGGGAAAAAAGAAGAAGTAGGTGTAACAACAATAAAATGATAATATTTTTTATAAGATTTTAGATATAAGTAGGGGACTCATGTTCCAATGTGATACATATTTTTTTGTAATTTTTTTCCAAGTAAATAATTAATTATGAATTTTTTATTACAACTTTTAAAAAATATAAAAACTCATATTTCTGACCACCTTAACATGGTCAAAATTTCATGAAATTTAATTTAATTTTTTTTAATATTATAGCATGCGAAGCATAGAATGTGACGCATATTTTGGATTCAAAAAATGTGATACTGTTTGAAAGCTATGCATTTTTTTCAATTAGCCTATCAATTAGGACCTTAGTCGTAATTCAAATAGAAAATGAATAATAATTATTTATTAAATTCAAAGTAAAGCATAATTTATATTGGTGGAAAGATGAGAATCTCCTTTAAAAACCCTTTTCGTTTCATCAATTTTGGGTTAAAAAAAATTGTCAGCCACATGGGCCATCATATCACTTAGATATTGCCACTTTTTGGCCCATCATGATCCTGCACATACCCTGAAATGAAGTGTAAAAAAATGATGAAGTGTGTTAAGTCTATTTATTGAGCTTCAAAGGACCTGAATCTACACTTGTGAGGTGTAACTTTATTAGTTCATGTTCTAGTTGTAAGCCATTTTATTTTTGTAATCCTTTTTGTAGGCAGTGAGCTTCCTTGCTTGGACAGTGAGTCCTCTATGTAAGCAGTGACCTTTTGTTTCTAGCAGTGAGCCTCTTTTTGTATCCGATTTTGGAACTACACTATATTGTGAGCTAATCCTCACCATAGTTTTTCCCATTATGGGTTTTCCATGTACAATTCTGGTGTTCATGTGTTGTGTAGTTTCATGTTCTGTTAATTATGTTTCTCATCTTTACTATTATATGCATTAGAGTATTTGGATGGTGATTGTTCAATAAGTTTAAGAAGATATTGATTCACCCCCCCCCCTCTTAGTATCTTGGGTATTCAAAAATTCACCCCCCTCTCATTTATCCAGACTGTTCAACAATTGGTATCAGACCTTTCTTTCCTTGTAGAAGAGATTAACCACTTGGGTTAGATCTGATGGTGCACAAATTGACAATTTTGGTGTTTGATGGATTTGACTACAGTTTCTAGAAAGTGTAGATGAGAGGTTACCTGATCTCTCTTGGCTACAAGACTTGGAAAGTTGTTGAGACAAAATATTTTGAGCTGACAAAATGTGTTTCTACTACAGAGGATATTTCAACCTATGAGGAGAATGAAAAGGCAAGGTATGCAATCTTTAGTGGTTTATCTAAGACCGAGCTAACACAAGTTATTTCATTGGGCACCGCTTATGAAGTTTGGGAAAATTTGAAAGAAATCTATGAAGGAAATGACAAAGTTAAACTACCAAATAAGTTGACAGCTAAGCGCAGATATGAGAACTTGAGGATGGAAGAAGGTGAGGATATTGCAAGCTACTTTCAAAGGGTTGACAATACAGTAAATGAAGTCAAAAATCAAGGAGGTACTTTGACAGATGAAGATATAATGGAGAATATTTTAATGACCCTACCAGAGAGCTATAGTGACAAGCTCTTAGCTATAAAGGAAGTTAATGATCCGAAGAAAATCACTAGAGAGCAGGTATTCGACACTCTGACCACATTTGAGATGAGGAAATTTGGAAAAGAAAAGGAGAAAATAAGATTCATCTACTAGACTGTTGGACCTTGTACACACTAACCTTTGTGGTCCAACCAAAAAATGAATCTTACAAGGTGAGAATTATTTCATGATTTTGATAGATGATCATTTGATATTTACTTGGGTTGCATTTTTTTGGAAAAATTCAAGATTTTTAGAGAAAGAGTTGAGAATGAAACTGATAAGAGTATCGAGTCTTTAAGATCTGATAGATGAGTAGAGTTTACTTCTGATTAGTTCAACAAATATTGTGAAAATCATGGCATTAAGAGATAGCTATCTGCCCCTAGAACACCTTCGCAAAATGGTGTCATGGAAATAATGAACTAGATAGTTCAAGAAGCAGCTAGAACAATGATCATGGAAGTATGTTTACCACTGGTCTATTAGAGAGAAGCAATACACACAATAGTATGCACTCTTAATAGAGTACTTACTATTCTAGAGGAAGTATAGAAAGACATCATATGGGTTATGGTATAGGAGAGCTCTCGTGCAATAAAGTACTTCAATATTTTTGGAAGAAAGTGCTACATCTAGAAAGTTGGGGACAATATTGGAAAGTTTGATAGCAGAGCTGATGAAGGAATATTCTTGGGTTACTCTACAAAAAGTAAAGCATATTGGTGTTACAACAAGAGAATGAATAGGATGGTTGAAAGAGCTAATGTGAAAGTAAATGAAGATGCTCAAAGAATTCTTGACAAACATATTGAATATGAATTAGATAGCTCGGATGAAAAAGAAAAGAAAGATAAGAAGAAGAAGAAGAAGAAGAGACAAAGGAGGCTCCAGAAAACTACAACTAAAACTCCAAGGTATGTATAGAAAAATGCCTCTGAAAAATAGATTATTGGAGATAAGAATAAGGGAATTACTACAAGAAACAAAGCAGCTCAAGAGCAAGTTTTATTGTTCCTACTCTCAAAAAATAAGCCAAAGACTATGGAAGAAGAATGCAACAATCAAAATTGGGTGAAGGAAATGAAAGAAGAGCTTGATCATATAGAGAAAAATCAGACTTGGGGACTTGTGCCCAGACCGACAGACAAAAATGTAATTGGAACAAAGTGGGTGTTCCAGAACAAATTGGATGAGAATGGAAAGGTAATGAGAAACAAGGAAAGATTGGTTTGAAAAGCTTACACTCAAATTGAAGGTATTGATTTTGAAGAAACATATGCCCTTGTTGCCTGGATGGAAGCAATTTGGATTTTCTTACCTTTTGTAGCTTTCAACCTTGGATATCAAAGTTTATCAAATGGATGTGAAATTTGCATTCTTGAATGGAGAACTGAAGGAAGAATTCTATATTGAGCAATGAGAGAGATTCAAATCCGAAAGTGACCTGAATGTCATTTGCAGGTTGAAGAAAGCTGTATATGGATTGAAGCAGGCACCTAGAGCCTAGAATGGCAGATTAGACAAGTACTTGATTGGACAAGGATTTCAAAAGGGATCTGATGACAATAATTTATACTACAGAACTCACTCAAATTAGATGTTGATTGTTGTGGTTTATGTTGATTACATAAATTTTGGAGGAAATGATGATATGTGCAAAAAAATTGTAGATGAAATGCAGAAGGATTTTGAAATGTCTATGATAGATGAGCTAAATTTCTTCCTTGGATGGCAAGTAAATCATAACAGTAAAGGAATTTTCATTTCTCAATCCAAGTATACAAAAGAACTATTGAAGAAGTTTGGGTTGGAGAATTCTAAACCGATTTGTACAGCTATTGTTACTGGATGCAAGTTGACAAAAGAAGGTGAATCACCTAAAATTGATGCAAGCATGTACAAATCAATGATTGTAGGATTGTTAAATTTGACTAACAATATACTAGACATTATGTATGTAGTTTGTTTAGCAATAAGATTTCAGCAAAAACCAAAGGAATCACATGTTGTTGTAGTAAAAAGGATCTTTAGATATTTGAAGGGTATAGAAGATTTGGGGTTATGGCATCCAAAGTACTTAGACTTCACTTTGACAACCTATACTGATGTTGATTGGGTTAGATGTGTTGATAATAGGGGAGTACAAGTGGTGGAGCTGATTTCCTTGGCTCTCGGTTGGTTGCTTGGTCAAGTAAGAAATGATATTTTGTATCTTTATCTACTGATGATGTTGAATACATTGCAACATCCTCATGTTGCACTCAGATACTATGGATGAAACAAACGATGAAGGACTTTGGCATATCATTTGATGAACCAATCATAATCATGTGTGATAATACCAGTGCAATAAATATTTCCAAGAATCTGGTACAACACTCTAGAATGAAGCATATATCCATAAAATATCATTTATTGAGAGAGAAGGTGTTGGACAATGAAGTAAAACTTGAATATGTACCTACAAAAGAGCATATTGCAGATATTTTCACAAAACCATTGAGAAAAGATACTTTTGAGCATCTCTGATAGAAGTTAGGGGTTTTTCCCCCTCCTAGTCTACAATAACATGCATTGGGGTGTGCATTGGTCCAGGGTATTAAATGCTCATTTTATTTGGATCAATGTTTGGCGGCTTCCTCGTATGGGGGAGTGGAGTAAGCTTTTTAGGGGGATTTTTTACCTTTGTCTTTGATGTCAAAGGGGGAGAATAAAATCGTATAAGATGGTCCTTAATGCTAACATTGGGTTGTTTGGTTGTTATTGATGAATGTTTGCATCAATGAAAAAGGGGGAGATTTTTGGAATGTGTTGAGATGATGTTGATTGCTTGTTTTCATTAATGGTTGTCATTGATGCCAACATATCTTGGTTGTGTGACCAATGTTCTATTTTGGTGCTTTGGTGATTCAGATTGGCTTGGTTTCAGATGTCATGTTGTAATGATATATCTTGGGTTGTATCTATCTTAATTCCATTCCTCCTATAACATAATGAGATACAATATTTTGGGTCTGGATCGATCTAGTAGTTGGTTAACGTGCTCCAGCACATGGTTCACATTGTAACGTGTATATCTTATTTAGTGGTTATGGATATCATGTAGCATGTTGATTTGAGTGAGAAGATTTTGTGTGGTCCACGTTTCATTCCTCTCCACCACGGGAATATTTTTGTGGTGACCTATTTCATTATTTTCTTGGAAAACTTAGAAATTATGAAATTATGTTTGGTCGACTTGTGAGATTACGGAAGCATGGAATGGTATAAGTATAAGATGTTTTTTTTCATTGAAGGTAAGCGTGATGAATCTAAATTTGAATATCTAGACACTATGAAGTGTGTGAAAGTGTATGACCAGAGGCAATAGATAGTGATATTCTATCTGGTGTCATTGTTGGTGACAGTTATTTTCAGTGGTGGATTCCCTTTCATCATTCTTCATGAAATGAGTCATTTTCATAGGTAGTGAGCCTCTCTCTTTTGGTAGTGAGCCTCTCTCTTTTGGCAATGAGCCTTTCTCTTTTGGCAGTGAGCCTTTTTATATCTTTGGCTATAATAGTTGGGTAGTGAGTCCAACTGGTAGTAAGCTACCCTGTAGTGAGCAACTTGGTAGTGAGCCCTTGTAAAAATCATCTTAATTGGTGTAACCTTAACTGGTGTTTTATAATTGAGAATTAGCATTCTTTGTGTTTTTTCCCTTCTTGGGTTTCCATGTAAATTATGGTGTTCTTTGCGCATGGTGTTGTGTAATTACATGTTCATCAATATCTATTTGATTTAATTTTGCTTTGTATTAATTAAAGTAAAGAAAATTGATAATAACTGATTCACCCCCCTCTAAGTTATTCAAACTGTTCAATAATTTTTATTAGATGGATGTGAAAATTTATTTTCTTCATAGTATCTTCAAGAGGAGATATAGATGGAGTAGCTATAGGGGTTCATTCGGGATCCTTCACTTATGCGTCATCTCTGGAAGTCTATCTATGGCCTCAAATATCCCTCTCGGGCTTGGTAATCCAATATGGACTCCTTCCTTCTAAAAGTGGGGTTAACTCGATGTAATTCTCATCCTAATATCTACATATTGCAATAGGATAATAATCACACCTTGTTTCTCTATGTTGATGACTTGTTGATCACATGAAGTCACTCATGCACCATTTGGGTGGTGAAAATCACCCTTCATGATAAGTTTTTGATGTTAGACTTGGGCTTCTTGCACTACTTATTGGGGATTGACATCACTCAATATTATTTAGGTATGAATCTTGTACAGTCTATTTATGGACTTGATATGCTCTAGAGAATTCACATGGTTGATTGTAAGCCTATGTCAACTCCATTCTTATCAAGATTCAAAGTTCAAGCTAAATGATCTTCACCATTGGTTGATGGTACTTTATATTGACATCTTATTGGTAGTATCATAAATTTGACTCATACGAGGCATGACATTTAATATGCAATAGGCATTGTCTCTCGATTCATGTAGGAGCCACATGAGCTACACTAGAAAGCAACTAAGAAAATTCTTCATTACATCAAAGGTACTCACAATTAAGTGATTAATTATGCAGTGTGCATGGATTTTGACTTGGTGGGAAACATAGATTCAGATTGGATAGATGATTCTTAGGATCACAAGTCTACTTCTAGGTATTTCTTCTCCTTTGGTTCTGGTCCAATTTTTTGGTTGAGCAAGAAGCAATCGAATATTGCTCTTTCATCTACAAAAGTTGAGTATAGGGGAGTGTCTAATGCTACTAATAAGGCCATCTAGCTTCAAAACATTCTCACTAAGCTTTAAATTCCCTTTCGAAAGTCCACAATCATGTATTGTGACAACTAGCTCACGGGATTCAAATCTCTCACAATTCGATGCATCATCAGTGGACTAAGCACATCAATATCCAAATGCACTATATTTGGGAGATGATTCATTCAGATACCATTGATCTCAAGTATTGTCCAACATGAGATCATACTATAGACATCTTCACCAAACCCTTCAATGAGAGAATGTTCCTTCATTTGTGATATTTTCTTGGGGTGCAGTTAGTGTGCTCTTTGGTAGGGGTTACTTAGTCCTTCTCATCTTCTCTCTCTATTTGTGGGGGGGGGGGGGGATTATTCTTCTTATGGGGGGAATTTGATATGTACATGGGTACCTAACATGGCTTCATTTTTCAAGACCCATCATATTTTGCATCCTCCTAAGCTATGCTTAAAGGGGGGTGTTCATGTAGGTTTTTATTTTCCTAGTGGGTTAATTTATTTTCCCTTAGTCCTTAGTTTTTCCTACACTTTTATTAAACTTGCATAGTATAATAAAGTGATCTTATTACTAGGAGATAAGTGATGTTTTATCCCCTTCCTTAAAGGGTGGAATTCTTCTACTTTTGGTGATCCATATTTACTTTTCATGGTTGATTCCTATTGGCTAGATTTTTGACCTACATCCTCTCCTTATGTCTATATAAACTCACTACCTAGCTTTTTTCTGCATTGATTCATTGATATATTCTTGAAATATTTTGCATTGATCATTTATCTTAGAAGTTCTTATTGCAACTCTATCATATCGACATTGCATAGTCTCTCAAAATCCTAGTTTGCATTCTTATGTTTTTTCAGGTTTATGTAACTTTGATTTTCTCCTAAAAACTTCCTTTGGTTATTCAATCTATTTTAGATTTCTATCAGATTCATTTTAACTTGTACCCATATTTAGAATGCACTTACACCTCATATTCAATGTCATAGAAGTAGTTTGAGATGCCACTTAAAAATTGTTGAGTGCATTCCTATATTAAAATATGTTATTATTTTACAAGATCAAATAAAAAGGAATTTTTTTATCAAATTAACACTACACTGCTCTCCCATGTTACTCAAACATATTTCCATTCTTATACCATTTCCATTATCAAAAAATTTAGCCCTCAAGTAGAGGCAAAGATATGAATATACAAATGCTAGAAATGTAGCATGTTCAAGATGTTTTATTATAATGCTCAATTAGTACTTGGATAGAAAGTACATCTTATTTTCATATATATATTATAGTTTCTTCAATAGTTTAAGGTTATTTTGGTAGGGTTTTATTTTTCTAGAATTTGATTATAATAGAGAAATATGAAGTTTTTCAATTAAGATACATTTAATCTATTATTTTCTTCCAATGATAGGATTAATGGTGGTAGTTATTTATAATGGTCTATAGTATTTAATAAATGTAATAATTTGATAATTTGACCTTATTGCCAATTGATGGAAATTAGATTTAGCTTCATTTATGATATTATAAATGGATGAATTTACACCTTACACATCTAGGATATTTTAGTTCTTTAATAAATGAAAAAAATGGTGAGTTTACACAACTTTATAGTTACCCAAAAATTTCTAGAATGCCACTTTTTTAGGATTGAATTCGAGGCTTGAAATCCAATGGAAGAAGCCCTATTAGCTCATAATGACTAGTAAGAATACCAAAATATGTTATGAAATGTTTGATAGGAATATCTATCAACAATTTTACCTGTCAAACACTACACATTTTAATTTTGTTTGTTCCACAAAGTTATAAATATTTCTATCTATCAACAATTCGATACCACTATTAGCTATTGTTTATAAAAAAATAAGAATAACATGGATATGGTAATTTACAATACTTTTGATGATTTTATAGGATATCTAAGAAAATCTTATAGTATTTTAGTTGAGTACATTGATTTTTTTTCCAAATAGATTCAAGAGTTGGAGAACACGAATTAACCATATTTTTGTGCTTTTCATACTTGCCCCATTTTAAGCACGGAATGTCTTTTTCTTGTATTTTATTTTTTGTTAGTGTAAATCTCATTTCTTGATCTTTTCCTTTGGGTGAGTAAATTTTTCTAGGGAATGTTTTTGGGAAAGGTGAGCTTGAGATTGAGGTCCTAAAATTCATAATCTTATGATAGGTTCCAAGTAGGTCTTCAATTTAAATAGCATTTATCCTTGTATGGGTGCAGGGATTTTCCTTGCAATAAGTTATTACAATTTTGAGTTCCCTTAAGGATAATATAATTTTTTTCCTATATTATGGATATAGCATTTATGTACAAAATTTCTTGCAAGTTATGAACTCATACATGAGTAGAATTTAATGTCTTCCAATTTGTCATACATGACTTCAAATTAATGGCATAGTTTACGACCTAAGTATATGAGTCAAAGACTATGGTTGATTCTTCATTCATGCTCTTACTTCTAATTCAAATTTCATGAGAGAGCTCAATCATTCCCACACCATATTCTTATCTTTCATGGTAGTGGATTGGTGAGATAAGACCCTATGGAATAAAGTTTAGTTATTTTTTATCCTTCCTTGGCTAGGTATGTTAGTCCCCAATGTGCATGAGAACATAATGGTTTAGATAGGGAATGGGGTCCCTAGTTGAGACTAGGAATAAATTTTTCCCCAATGTGATAATAATAGATGTTAGTAAATGGTAAGGCATGAGATCTTGATTGTGTAAGATGTGATCATACATGTGTACATAAAAAGTGGTTTCCTCATATCATAAGTATAACGTAATGAAGCTCAATAAGTGATATAGACATAAGCACTTCATCATACATGATGCATAGCCACTTAAATGATAAGGTAAAGAGGGCCCTTAGAGGTTGAATATACTCATGCAATAATTGAAAATAGATAATGGGGAAAATGAATAAGCATGTTAGAATAATGTATAGATTAAATATGATCATGTAAGCATATGTAAGAGATAATTACCCTCGAGATGGGAAAGATGGAATGATAAAGCTCATATAATGAATATGGGGATGAGAGAGATGATAATCAATGAATGTGACTACCTACCAAGTATAGTGGTTAAAATTAGCATCTTTGTAGATGCATGATGTTAACCAACTTGTAGAGTAATAATAAATGGTCCAATCCAACAACATCAAAATTTACCATGAAGTTCCTTTTTTTGTTTGGGTTGTTAGGATTTCAATAAAGGACCTTGGGTAGAATTATATACAATTTTTTTTCTATGCTTTAGTATTTAAAAGCATTCAATGTGCAATTAGTTCATAGTCAAACAAGGAAAAATTAATAGAGCATATTTTATGTTTTAATTAAAAATGATCTACATATAGGCTACGTGACATTTGTGGATGCTATCTTCAAAACCTTCATTTGGAGTTGTAAATTCAATCAAGCAATCTATAAGAGAACTTGACTCCAACAATGTGATAAATTCCCCAAAGATGTTTTGAAACATAACCCTTTTCATGCTTATCAAATATAAAAAATCGAGGTGAATGGATTTCAAAAATCAAGGAGAATGGGTTTCAAAATTCTATAGTTCACCAATTCAGTTCTATGCATTATAGATTAAATTTACATCACTTAAAATCAAACCATCAAATCATAAGGGCGATCAAGTTCAAATTTTTCCATTCTACTTCTACTATATATAAAAAAAAATTAGTGTTAAATTATTGATAAAAATATATGATTATTACAATGAACAAATATTTATGGATCACCAAAATCAACTAAATATTTTGATTTTGATTTATTTTCAATATTTTCAAATTATATTACATGATTTGTTGGATCTTTCAATTTAATTAATTAATTATCATATTCATAAAAATCGATCTTAATAAAAAAAATCCTTTATATCTTTGTAATATAATTGAATTAAATTTCTTATGTATAATTTCACACTAAAGAACCTAATAAGTTTTAATTCAACAAATATTTACTTCTTATTTAATATTAAATAAAAATCATAAATTATTACAAACATAATTTTTCACAATCTATAATATAAAAAATAAAAGAACAAATTTATATATACAATTTGTCTCTAGGAAAATTCACCACCAACAATTCACAATCAACAACAAATTCACCTCCAACAATTCATTGCCATGGCAAATTCATCTAGTGAAAAATTCACGGTCAACAATTTACCAGCAATTCATAGTGGTGAATTTTCCACAAGCTGAATTTGTCATGGAATTGATGGAAGTAAATTTGTTCATGGTGAATTATTGACCCAGAATTTACTTGAAGCCATACAATTTTAACATCAACATTTTAAATCGTATGTTATTGAAATAAAAATAAGCATATTATGGGAATTAATCTGCCTAATAATATTTCAAATTGAATTCCTTTTGAATGATACGAAACTTGTGATCCTTGTTCAAGTCATATGAATAGAAACTCAACAAATACTCTTAGATAACATTGGGATAATATTCATGAAACAGTATGTATAAAGTTAATCCTACTCAATAGGACCTCCCTGATAAATAGTTCCTGATCCTGAGAATACCCCTCTTCAATTAATTTTATTGCTCATTTTGGTTTATCTAAAAACTGTGCTACTTACTAGACAATGTTTGTCATCCAACTTACCATTTAGAACTATAGCATGCTACTGGAAGAAAACAAAATAGAAAATGCAAAGGCAAATCATCCAAAATATGCTTCGATTCATTATGCCCTCACAAACCAATTATTCTTTCTCTGGTCTTTCCAACACATTACTACTATTGAGAATTTAAACTCCTGTGTAGTTTAATTACCCGTTTCTTCCTTTGAATTTTAATTCAAGAAAAAAATCATCAAATGAACAAAAGATATTATTCGTTTCAAGTTACCTCCCCTCATGAGTCTTTTCTTTCCTCTATTGTGGCTTCTTAAGTCGTGAGACGTGTTCAACAGATGTCACTCCAGGAACATTTGGTAGGTTGAATTACATCTAGAGATCTGCTTCTGGGGAATCACTTGTTAGACAAGCATCCTTGCTTCTTGAATCAAGTTCAACTTCTGACTCATCTTCTTCACAGTCTGAATAGATCTTTCTCAGATTGGATGGGCATCTTTGGTAATAGAAATTAGAACTGTCTTGTTTTTCCTTTACGAAATGCAAGAAGAGGTGGTGGAATCCGCATTGCCTGTAAATTTATATACATTTGATAACAAATTCTATTTACACAGACCCTACAGTCATTTCAGTCTTAACCCTTATCAGACACCAAAACTCTACATACGATAGCAAAAATTGGAACGACAACCAGTTAACCACTGTTCGATTTTTTTGACATCGATGGTTTTATACAGCAACAGTTAACTGGTGTTGAAACAGTAACAGTTGAGTTAAGTCGCTGAACTATATCCCAAGGGTCAACGAACTGCAGTTATGGAGGATAGGAAATTGGAATCATCTATTCATGGGTGTATTCTGGAATACTGGATAGCCACTTCCATATTATTTTATTCACTCTGTGTTTTTTCTACTTGATATGGTTATTATTTTCTAAAGTTTTAAAATAGATTTTCTAAGAATTTATAATCATAGTTTAAAATTTAAGTCAACTAGTACAAATATTTAGTTTTTTAAGAATTTATTAAGATGTTAACAATTAAAAAATTAAACTGTCTTATTTAATAAAATTAAAATTAAAATATATATTACTTAAATAAAATATAAATAAAAATGATTAAGAATAAGATAATGGTTAGAATTTTTTAATTAAAATGTTGGAAATTTGTCATACTTCCCTTGATAATAGGCTGGTCAAAGGGTGAATAGTTCACTTGGTACATCACTTCAACAGTAAATAGAAGGTCATAGGTTTGAATGCCAAGTGGTCCATATGAGCTATAGTTCAACACTGGTATTAGAACTAGATTAGGAGCACCAATCACCTACCTCTGGAAATAAGCCACACTCAGACTAGACTGCCATTAGGCTAGTGAAAGAAGGGCCATTAGATCAGTTAGTAGAACATTCCAGCAATAAATGGAAGATCCTATCTTCAAATGTTAGCAGATCCATATGAATTAAAGCTGCTGATCATAAAGGTTGGGATTGAACTTTTTATATATATATTTTTTGTTAAATATATGTCTCCTTTATGTTTTTAAATTAATTAACTCAAAAATAATTATTTTCCATATTTTTCAAATATGTGTATTTAAAATATCTGTATTAATTTAAAATCAGATTAGATTGTTAAAAACTTACTGTAAACATGCTAAGAGATGAAAATGTGAAAAAATTGAGTAAAATATCAATTTTAAAACTGAGCCTACATATACAATTTCAGAATTACATAATAAAAGTTGAGATAAAAGACAAGCACTAGAATTTGACAATACAAAACATAATGAACTTGAATAAATAAGCTAAGATTCGAACCATCGCGGCACAGTTTTGCTTGAACTTGTTGGCGAAATATACTTTCATAATCTCTTATTACGGATGGAAGGAAACAAAAACTTCAAAATCTTGTCAACTCCCTTGAAGTATTTCTTTCTCCATCCCTTTCTCACTGTAAGCAATAACACTACACAGCAAAAACCTGCTAAATGTGAAAAACCTAGTCCAATCCAATTCCACGATATTTGCTTTTTATCGTCTTCATTTCCATCTTGCATATCGTTTGTAGAAGCAAGAGGAGAAGCAAATTTTGGCCAAGAACATTTCTTTGGAAGTGGACATCCCTCCAAATATGGATTTCCAGAATAGGATGTGTTTTCAAATGTGATCATCTGTCCTCCTTGAGGTATGCTGCCTGAGAAATTGTTGGACAAATTTAAGCATGCCAATGAAGTCAATGTGGGAAAAGATAACATTAAAACTCTGCAACTCCTAATGCTCTGATATCACTTTGTGGGTTTTAATAACATTCAACAACAGGAGAGGAGGCATGCCAGAACAGACACAAAATTATTTATAATTAAAACACTCAAATTATGAAACTTAAACATATATGCACAAACCCAGATTCTCATATTATATTCATTCATTCTCAGAATTATTTTTCATTACAACAGAGCTTCGGCTCTTCAAATTTTCATCCTCTGAAACAAACTATTTTCACTCTGCTCTTGGGAGCATTTTTCTGTCACCTTTTCTTTACAGTCTTCTCCTCTCTCTCTCTCTCTCTATTTCTGTCTCTTTCCTCTTCTCCACATCACCTTTCTGTTCACAACAATCTTCTTCACTCTTGATTACAAAGTATGACCCATCATTTAATATTACGGCCCAAGGAGAGATAAATACACATCAAGGCAAATACGTATGCCAGCGAAACAAGTCCAAATCACATTTAAAACAGTCCTATTGGTTTTAAGAATAGTCCTTATAACATAACAGGCCCCCAGCACATAAGTCACAAACAACCACCGCCAAAGTGAGCCTGTACCGCGCTACCGAGCATATTGAAGGAAGGACCTACGGTGGCCGTGATAACAGCTAACGGTCAAGGCAATAGGCATACTGCGCTTTCGCTGCGGTTAACAGACAAGCCGCAGTGGCCGCGGTAACCACTAGCGGTCGGAGGGGGTAGGCTTACCGCGCTAGCGCCGCGGTTAACAAATAGACCGCAGTGGCTGCGGTAACCACCAGGCGACGGTCTGCAAATCGCCAGACATCGACCGACAACGACACCGCGCTGCTGCTAGGGAAGATCAGCTAGACTGCAGTGGCCACGGTAACTGTTAGGACCCGGTCAACAGTCGACAAACTGGTGAAGAACAAACAGCAGACGGTTAGCCACAGTACCGCACGGGTCAAAGAAGCAGGCCGCGGGGAGGCGGTGAAACAGGGAGTGAAGGCCAATCTGCAATGCCGTGAGCAGAACCCCAATAGAGCCGAGGTGAAGCGGTGAAGCGGCCCAAACGCGGGGGAAAGAAAGTCAATGAATGGAAAACGATGAAGTTGGAATTATTTCCAACACTCCCTCTTAATTTCAACTTCACGACTGCACTTCCATGACTTCCTGAAAGCTCGAAATTTTCTTCACTTGACTGATTCTCTGCAACGATCTCTTCTGGATCTTCATCATATCTTTTCCTTAGCAGTGGCTGGGTCTTCTTCATTCATTCCATCTGACTTATGTTACTGCTTCAATTACATCTATTCACCCATTCATATCAATGTTCTTCTCTGAGGTCTGCAGCCTCTTCATTAATTTTCATCTTTTGCAATTTTTCCTACAAGTTTTTCCATTTGTTGTTATCTTCTATCAGAGGGATGGTTTTAGTTTACCATAAACTAGCTGTTTGTCTTCTCACCAATTTTCTCATCCTTATTATCATTCTTTTCCCTCATCTCATCCTTCTTCTGACTGCCACTGCTTGTATAGTTCCATCATTTCTTTGTCATTCTGATTTCACTCAACTCTTCCCATGAAAACACACTGCAGGTGCGTGGGAGTTCTGCCATTTCATTCTCTCAATGTGGTGGTTTCAGATTAGAAACTTACAAGAATTTTCTCAATGCTTTCTGTATCTTGATTGTTTTTTTTAATTTTAATTCTACCCATAGTGGCACTTTGCTGGTGCTAGGGAGATCTGTCATTTTTCCATCTGTTGTCTTCAGTCTGATTACTGGATGATGTTTCTTTTCAACTTCATTCTCTAATGTGGTGGTTTCAGATTACCACGAACTAACTGAGAAAAAAAAATCATTCTGTGTGGTGGTTTCAGATTACCACAAACTAACCAAAGAAAACTTTTAATGAGGTGGTTTCAGATTACCACAAACTGATTGCAAATCATTATGTTATTTCTCCCTCTTTATCCAAACTCCTGTTTCAATAGTTCATTCAAAAACATCAATTTCAAAAAAAAACTTTTCACAGTGGCTGCTGCCATCCAAGCTCTGAAAAAATTTAACTGCAATTATTCTTCAACCTCTTCTTCCAGATTTTTGAATCTTGTCTTCTTCCATCACTTTTCACTTTCTCATTCACTTTTGATTCTGTCCACATTCTTTGACTGTGTTTTCAACTTCAACTCTTGATGATGACTACTAACAGCTGCGGCTGTAACCTCTGTTTTTTTATTCATGTTATGTCTTCTCTCCAATGCACTCAAACAATTGGAAAAATATATACATGCATCCTTGACAACTTCATGTGACTGTATTTCAAAACATTCTTAAAATTTCATAACACTCAAACAACAAAATTATTTACATGCTTCCTAGACAGCTGCTGCTGTTCCAAACTTTTAAAATTTTGCAGTGGTAGCCTCAGCTACTTTTCTAATTCCTTTTTACACCTTACACATGATCAAAATCTTTCACTCAAGCCTAGAAGTTCTTGTGACTTCCCCTACACTTCTCGTTCTGTTATTTCAGCAATGTTTCTCATTTTTCAAAAAAAAATCAAAGTAAAGTCTTACCCTTTCTACTACATGGTAGTTTCAACATCTTCAAACTTTCAAAACATCAAACTAGGTTTTTCATCTTCACTCTTTGCAAGTGGATCACCAGACTGCAACTCGTTTTCTCTCCAAACTTTTTTCATTTCATGTGAACCTTCATACCTCTCAAAATTTTTATTGACCTTCACATGTGTACACTTGTACAATCTCTTGAACATACCAGTTAGCTTCTGTCAACCTGAATCACAAATCCATCCACAATCTATCTTCATGCATTTTGAAGCATATTCAATCTTTGACATCTTTCTCCAGTACTTCTCTTCACAGTGATTCTTTGAACCACAAACCGTGCAAGGATGTAGATCCAAACACTTCTCTTTAATATGACCTCTTCTATGACAGTGTGAACACTCATTACTCTTCATTTTTTTAACAAACTTACCTGCACTTGTAGCAGCATTTTTTTTTCCTGATTCATATCCGAGACCTTCATTCTTCGGCCTCATTACAACCTCAATAGGTTTTGTTCTTCCTTGTTCATGTTTACCAAGACCTTGTCCTGTGTAACCCATTCTTTTCATGATTTTCAACCCTGCATTCTCTTCACAACAAACCTCATCTTTTGAAGATTCTAACACTTTATCACATTTATCCATATTTGCATATTCATCCACATGTTCATCTAGACATTTTCTATCATCAGCATTTTCAATAGAAACAGATTTTTCAAATAATGAACACAAATCTGTTGTATCACATGAGACATTACAAACAGAAAGTCTTGTTTCCACAGATTTATCAAATGCTCTTAATCTATCATTTTCTTCTTTCAATTCTGTGATTTCTTTCATTAGTAAACTATTTTCCTCTTCTACCCTTTTCAAGAGTTTTCCTAAATCTTCATTCTTTTTCTCTATCTCATCAAACAACTTCATTTTTTGTTCAAACTCCTCATTTCTCCTCTTAATCTCTTCAAAGGACTTCAGCCTTTCTTCTAGCTCTACATTTCTAGCCTTAACCTTTCTTAATTCTTTCTCAATATCATCATTTTCTTCTAACAACAAACACTTCTCTTTAGACTGCTCTTTTATTTTCTCAAAATAACTCCCATTGTTCTTTTTAACAATATCCAATTCATCTCTAAGCAATATTAACTCTTCTTCTAAAACATCTTTTGCAGATGACAAACTTTCATTCTCTTTCTTAACTCTTTTCCCTACTTTCCCCATTTGTAAAGAAAATTTTAACTTACCTCTTTTGAACTTGTTCCAGGGATATAGCAGCTTCGAGTGTCTCTAGTCTTCTTCAGCCTCTATTTTTCTTATGTTCTGCAACAGGGTCCGCAACACTTGATTGTTCAAACAACTGGTGTTCTATTCAGTTCCTTCTTTCTGTCAACACTTATCTTCACAAATTAATAAACCTCCTTATTCTGCTTGTGGGCTTCTTCTCAGCTTCTCTTCTGTCAGTGATACAACACTTCTGGCTTTTCTCAGCAACAAACTTAAAAATTTCTTCCAAGGCTTCAAACACACCAAATCTCCTTGACAACTAGACTGACTTCAACCTTTTGCAAGCAACCTTTTCTAATATCTTCCTTTCTAGGAATGAATTCTCACTTAATTGACTACTACATATGACTCTAACAATTTTCTATTGACAGAGCACTTGAGGCTTCTTTTCTTCTAAAAACTTATTTCTTTTTTAACCCTCTTCACAAATCTCTAAACCCAGATAAACTTCTCAAATTTTGCACACAACCCAGTCCTAGACATTCTATGGCTTTCTCAATCTAGACAGTGATTTCTTCACACAAATTCACCACAAGTTTCTACTCCTAGTCAACCTGACCAACTAGGCTCTGATACCACTTTGTGGGAAAAGATAACATTAAAACTCTGCAACTCCTAATGCTCTGATACCACTTTGTGGGTTTTAATAACATTCAACAACAGGAGAGGAGGCATGCCAGAATAGACACAAAATTATTTATAATTAAAACACTCAAATTATGAAACTTAAACATATATGCACAAACCCAGATTCTCATATTATATTCATTCATTCTCAGAATTATTTTTCATTACAACAGAGCTTCGGCTCTTCAAATTTTCATCCTCTAAAACAAACTATTTTCACTCTGCTCTTGGGAGCATTTTTCTGTCACCTTTTCTTTACAGTCTTCTCCTCTCTCTCTCTCTCTCTTTGTTTCTGTCTCTTTCCTCTTCTCCACATCACCTTTATGTTCACAACAATCTTCTTCACTCCTGATTACAAAGTATGACCCATCATTTAATATTATGGCCCAAGGAGAGATAAATACACATCAAGGCAAATACGTATGTCAGCGAAACAAGTCCAAATCACATTTAAAACAGTCCTATTGGTTTTAAGAATAGTCCTTATAACATAACAGGCCGCCAGCACATAAGTCACAAACAACCGCCGCCAAAGTGAGCCTGTATTGCGCTATCGAGCATACTGAAGGAAGGACTTGTGGTGGCCACGATAATAGCTAACGGTCAAGGCAACAGGCATACCGCGCTTCCGCTGTGGTTAACAGACAAGCCGCAGTGGCCGCGGTAACCACTAGTGGTTGGAGGGGGCAGGCTTACCACGCTAGCACTGCAGTTAACAAACAGACCGTAGTGGCTGCGGTAACCGCCAGGCGACGGTCTGCAAACCGCCAGACACCGACCGACAATGACACCGCACTGCCACCAGGGAAGATCAGCTAGACTGCGGTGGCCACGGTAACCTTCAGGACCCGGTCAATGGTTGACAAACTAGCGAAGAACAAACAGCAGACGCTTAGCCGCAGTACCGCACGAGGCAAAGAAGCAGGCCGTGGGGAGGCGGTGAAGTAGGGAGTGAAGGCCAATCCGCGATGCCGCGAGCAAAACGAAAGAGAGCCGAGGTGAAGCGGCCCAAACGCGAGGGAAGGAAAGTCAACACATGGAAAACGATGAAGTTGGAATTATTTCCAACAGTCAAAAATTGAAACTCTGCAGGAATATTTCCAGAAAATATGTTTGTAGAAAGGTCCAATGACTCTAGTTGGCCCATTTCCCCCATACTGGGTGGAATAAATCAACTGAGATTGTTCATTGATAGATTAAGAAACCTCAACCCCTTCAACTTTCCAAAATCAAAAGGAACATGTCCATTCAATTGATTGTTGGAGAAATCTATCCCATTGAGTGTGGAAAGAATATATGAGTAGTGCAGCTCTAAGCCTTTCACAGTCATGTCCAATTCATCATGAGACGGAATTTCATTTATTCATGTATCAAAAGGGCTAAGCGCAGAATATGACTTAAGGCCGTTGTCTCTTGTAAATACATGATAAGGCTTGAATAGGGAAGACAACATATGGCCGTCTTCTCTTGCTACAGTCATTGCATGCAGAGATGCAATGCTATCTGGAATAGAGCCTGACAAGTTGTTGGACGAAAGGTCTAAGATCTGGAGGTGCTTCAGCTGGACAATTTCTGAAGGAATGCTGCCGCTGAAATGATTACCCTTCATCATCAACACTCGAAGAGAGGATAGATTTCCAACTGACCATCGAATATCCCCAGAAAATTTGTTGTGCTCAATATCTAGTACTTTTAAGGACTTACAATTGGTGATTGAGGCAGGGAAAGGTCCACTTAATTTATTATGTTTTACACTTAAAGAGGAGGAGCATAGCCCACGGGGTATGCTTCCCTCTAAACTATTATTTCCTAAATTTAATATTTGAATCACCTTATAGTTGGCAAAACATGGAGGAATGTTTCCATTCAATTTGTTGTTTGCCAGATCTAACTTTACAAGGTGGGTTAAATTGCACAAGGCTGGAGGAATATGGCCAATTAGAGCATTGTCGTTAACCATCAATAGTTGTAGATATGGAGGCCACACAGATGGGAAGTCTCCAGTCAATGCATTTCCAGACACATCCAATACTGTCATCCAACGAACTGATCTACTTGGGATACTAAGCCTACCATGCAAATGATTTCCTGAAAGGTTTAACAGATACAACTGACCATTGTTCTCCCATAACCACGAGGGGATTTCTCCAACAATATTGTCATCAGCCAATGTCAAATTCTGTAATGAATACTGAGTGACAAGCCACTAAGGAATTAGACCACCAATAATACTACTTGAGCTTACATATAAGATGTCCAACTGGAACAGGGGAATCCAATTTGCACTAATATTCAGTACACAGTACGATAGAAACATAAATTTCTGCTCTGCAAGGTTATGGAACAGAGTATCTGAAACCGTAATGTGGGAAATCCAGAGAACCTTTACAGAGGATGGCAATGCCAACTCTGATGAAGTAATGTCCTCCTGGAATGAAAAATTACGAGCATAGAGCTGCTCAAGGGAGGAAACACCAGCAAGCTGAAGCTTCCCGTCGAATTGGTTGAAGGCAATAGCCAAGAACTTAAGCAAGGAGAGATTTTGTAGACATAGAGGCAATATTCCACTATGTTGGTTATTGCCTAAATCTATATAGCTAAGATTGGTGAGCTGACATATTGCAGGGGAGCTTGTTCCACTCAAGCTATTGTTTCTTAATTGCAGATAATGAAGATGAGAGAGATTTCCTAAACAGGAAGGAATAGTACCATTTAGACCAATGCTCTTTACGATGACGTATTTGAGGAAAGGAAGGCTGCACAAGCTACTAGATATGACTCCATTCTGCACGCCCTGCTCTGCATGGTTGGTGTAAGCACTCAAATCCACCCGCTCTACATGGCCGGTGACATTATTGCAGGATATACCTTTCCATGCGGAGCAACAGTCACTTCGACTAACCCATGAACTGAGAATGCCATCAGAGACGTTCAAGGCTGCTTTGAAGGAAAGAAGAGCTTGGGATTCCTCAGTAGGACAATTCAATAGACCAACACATGGGTTTGTCAAAAGGATAATAAAATCTGCACTTATTAAGGCAAAGTTAATCCCAGCAACAACCATTGCTTGAATGAAGATGCAGAGGATAAATAATCTGATTACTAGAGGCGTATTTATAGGATAACCTCCCCGTGAGTTAACAGAAGCATTAGCTGCATTCACTAACCACGGAAAGGAATTTGATATAGATAAAACTTAGATGGTTAGAAATTAATTCTATCACTCTACTGTAAACAGATGAAAAATCTATAGTGAATGCACTCACTGTTTATTGGTAGTGACAGAAAGGAAAGATTATAAATATAAACAGTTGGTTGAATTGATTTAGGAAGCACCTTTATAGGTTAGATTATCAATTGATAGCAGACAGTCAAGTCTTTCTAGACTTGAACAGTAAGAAATTTAATATAAATAGGTAATAGCTATCACCATTATGAAGTATTGACTGCTGAAAATAATGGTCATACAAAGGAAAAAACATAAATTATCTATATAAAAAAATAGATATGGCTTAAAATATATAATTTTTTTTTTTGATGAATAGGGAGATATCTATATTAATATAAAGATTTTTTATATTTTTTTTGATGAATAGGCAGATATGGCTTAAAATATTTATTTATATGTTAAAAAAAAATGGTCTATAGGCATATTGATATAGTTGTTTACTGATAGTCACAGAAAACAGTATTTATAAATATGATCAATTGATGTATTGACAACAATAGGCATATTGATATAGTTATTTACTGGTAGTCGCAGAAAACAATATTTTTAAATATGATCAATTGATGTATTGACAACAATGTACTGGTTGTTTATTGATAGTGACATAAAAATAAATAGTTATCGCTATTATAAAGTGTTGACTGCTAAAAGGGATGTTCATAGTCTGAAAAAGTCATTATTCATATAAAATTTAGTTGACATACATTAAAATATTTATTTATGATTTGTATTTTTTATTTATTTATAGGTATATTGACTACAATGTGCTCGTTGTTTATGGATAGTAACAAAAAATAATGTGCATAAATATGATCAATTGGTGATTGATTCTAGTGTATTGGTTCTTTATTGTCAATGGTGTAACTTTTTTTATAAATATGAACAATTAGTCTACTGACTATAGTGCACTATTGGAAGTGGTAGACAAAAATCTTATAAATATAAGTAGTTGGTACATAACCTATAATGTGTTGGTTGTTAACTAATAGTGATAGAAAATAATGATTATAAATATAAATGGTTGGTAGATTGACTAAAGTGCACTCATTTTTTTATTGGTGATGACATAAAGGAGTTCTTATGAATATAAACTAGAGATGCACTAGCTATAAACTAGCTGGTGTGATACAAAAGAATGTTTATAAATATAAACTATTGGGACATTAAGTACAATGTAGTAGATGTTTACTAGCAGTGATAGAAAAGAATGGTTACAAATATAAGGATTTTGTGTGTTGACTATAATGTATTTTTTTTTACTATTTGTTATAGGAAATGATGGTTATAAATATAATTGGCTTAGGCATTGACTACAATGCATTGGTTTTTAATGATGATGAGAAAAAAAATCCTATTGAAATAAATAGCTAGTTCATTCACTATAAAACACTACTTGTTTACTTGCAGCTATAAAAAATAACACTCATAAATATAAATAGTTGGTGCATTGACTACAATATATATTGGTTATTTATTGGTAGTGATGAAAGGTAATGGTTATAAATATAGAGTCTGTGTGTTGACTATAATGCACTAAATTTTTATTGATAGTGGTGGAAAGGAATGACTATAAATATAAAAGGCTTATGTATTTACTATAATACATTAGCTTTTTTCTAGTGATAACATACGATAACACTTAAAATTATAAATGGTTGTCACATTGATTATAATGTGTTAGTTATTGACACACAACAATATAAAATAATGCGTGCAAATTTAAATAACTAGTGCATTGACTACAATGCACTAGTTGCTTAATAATAATGATAGACAAGAATGATAATAAATATAGTGAGTTGGTGCATTGACTAGGCAACATCTATCATGTTGGATGTACATTTGATTGTATTTAAGCATGCTTATAAATATAAATAATTGGTTCATTGACTACAATACCTTATTATTTACTAGTAATGACAAAAAAAAAATTATGGTATTGTAATTATTACAATGCTATCATATTGAGTTTAAATATGTTGTTTTATCCACTTTAAAAATGTTAGGAAAGGTGTGTCAACCTTGCTCCTATGATGAAATTTATAAAAAATAATAATTTTTGGGTTATAAAATTAGCTATCAACTACAATGCACTAGCTTTTTATTGTTAGTGATAGAAAAAATGTTTAGGAATATAAATGGTTGGTGCATTAACTATAATGCAAAGGTTGTTGTAGAGTTGTAAATTGTCACCCTTGATAATTTTACAATAGATTTTTCTCCCCCTTATGTGCTTGTAGCTAATCCTGCTCATAAGTTCTTAAATTGTGCATTCCATGGCCCATTTAATCATTTAACAAGAAATAAAATATAGACAAACAAAGTAGGAATTTAATATTTTCCCCTAATACTTCACATCCCAAAAAATATTGCCTAGACAAGAGAACCTTTTCCTCTAAATTTGGCCCCAAATATAAATATGTTGACGTTGGCAATTTATTATTTGAATTTGAAATCCTAAATGTTGGCTATCTGCTACGATAGGTTAGATAACTCTACCACTGAAAGTTGGACGAAAATAACTAGATGTAACATTCACTATCATCACAACAACATACCAATTTCATGTGAAGCTAGGATGTACATGGATATGCTCTATGAATGTCATCCTATAGGTAAGATAGCTTCGGACCCGAATACGAGGGAGTATGGAGTGGTGCCGGTGGGAGTACGGATGCTTGTGCGGTAAGCCCATAAGGCAGGATTAAGCTATAGGTGCTAGTCATGACCAACATCATTGACAGTCTTCTTTAGGATTCTAACAATGGTTTTATTAGATGCCTCGACTTGGCCATTACCTTGTGGGTAATACGGGGTGGAGAAATGATGCTTGATGTGGAACTCTTCACTTAAATGGCTTACTTCTTGGTTCTTGAATGGGCGACCATTGTCTGTGATTATGGATTGGGGTACACCATACCGACAAATGATATAGTTTAGGATAAACTTAGATATTTGTGTGCCGATAATGTAGGTCATGGGAATAGCTTCAATCCATTTGGTGAAGTATTTGGTGGCGGTTATGATGAATTTGTGGTTGTTGGATGATGGAGGGTGTATCTTACCTATGAGGTCAAGTCCCGATTGGAAGAAAGGCCATGGTGAGGTTATCGGACGAAGCTCCTGCACTGGTGCTCTTATCAAATCTCCATGTATCTGACATTGTCTACATTTCTTTACAAAGATGTATGAGTCTTTCTCCATTGTAGGACAATAATAACCTAGTCTCATAATCTTATGGGCTAAAGTAGGACCACTCGAATGGGATCTACATATACCCTCGTGCACTGCTCGCAAAGTTGTTTGTGCTTCTTCAGCATTGAGACATCTCATTAGGGCGTTATCTAAGGTAAGTCTATATAGGGTTTCTCCGATGATGGTGTACTTAGTAGACTTTCAGATGAAGGTTTGGTGTTGGTTATTGGACAAGTCTTGAGGTAAGGTTTGGTCAATGAGATAGTCGAATATGTCTTTATACCAAGGAGACGTAGGACCAACAATGGTACACACTATCATAGTATCAGGGATATCATAGGCGGGAACCAACAGCTGTTCAACCAAGAACTCAAACTTAGGCACATTACTCGGAATATCCAACAAAGAACCCATGGTTGCCATATCATCTGCAGCTCTATTCTGAATACGTGGTATTTGTTGAAACTATCAACCATACGCTTGCAAGGGGAAAACTTCTCATCCTTAGTCTTGTAATCATCATTTACCTATCGAATTACCAGTTGAGAGTCGCCAAAGACATGTAGACTCTTTATCTTCCACTGTGTTGCCATCTTTAATCCTATCACTAAGGCTTCATACTCTGCTATATTGTTTGTAAAAGGGAAAGCAATCCTGAATGATTTAGGGATGGTATCGCCTTGAGGTGTAATAAACAAGATACCTGCTCCTGAACCACGATTTGTATGTGACCCATCAAAGTATGGTTTCCAATTGGTTTTAATGTCAATGTTGAAGAGGAATTCATCAGGAAAATCTGCCACTAATGGATGGTATGCCTTTATAGGTGCATCGGCTAACTGATCTGCAATCACCTATCCTTATATAGCCTTCCTCTCGATATACTAAATGTCATACTCGCTAAGTATCATAACCCATTTAGCCAATTGGCCTGTTAATGTTGCCTTACTTAAGAGATACTTGAGTGGGTCGATCTTTGCAACCAACTATGTTTGGTGATTGAGCATATAGTGCCAAATTTTTTGGGTAGCAAAGACTACCACAAGATAGGCACATTCTATGTTGTTGTAATTCAATTCATAGCCCACTAAGGTATGACCGATGTAATAGACTTCTCTCTCATGACCTTGATCATCGTGTTGTGCGAGAAGAGCTCCTAATGCTGATTGGGTTGCCGAATTGTATAGGATCAATGGTTTTCCCTCCGTAGGTGGCATTAAGACTGGTCGAGTTAGCAAATAGTCCTTGATTTGTTGGAATGCTTCCTGAAATCTAGGTGTCCACACAAATGGTACTCCTTTCTTGAGTAGATGTTGAAATGGATGTATTTTATCTGCCAGTTGTACTATGAAACGCCTGATGGACTGTAACCTTCCCTATAGAGTTCTGAGTTGACCAATGCTAACTGGAGGAGGCATTTCTATGATAGCTCTTACCTTCCTTGGATCTACTTCAATGCCTCTTTTGGAGATGATATACCCTAACAGCTTCCTTGATTTTACTCCAAAGACACATTTCTTTGGATTTAGCCTGACGTTGTAATTCTCTAGTCTCTGGATATCTTGTCTAAAACCTTCAAGTGATTTTCCCTTGTTTCTGATTTTTCTATAATGTCATCTACATAATCTTCCATGAGAGTGTGTACAAAGTCATGGAAAATCGTAGTCATTGCCCATTAAGAGGTAGCTCCTACATTCTTAAGGCCAAAAGGCATTACATTCCAACAGTATGTGCCCCATGGACACGTGAAAGCCATCTTGTGTTGGTCTTCAGGTGCTATTTTAATCTGGTTGTATCCAAAGAAACCATCCATGAGGGATAGCATCTCGTATCCTGCAGTAAGATCTACTATCATTTCGATATTCGACAGAGGGAAGTTATCTTTAGGACATGCCTTATTGATGTCTCTAAATTCGGTACAAATTTGAATGCCCCTAGTTGGTTTAGTCATGGGCACAAGATTTGATATCCAATCTGCATAGTCTATCGTCCTTATGAATCCTACATCCAAGATTTTCTTTAGTTCTACCTTGACCAATAGAGCAATTTGTGGATGCATTTTCCTTAACTTCTATTTGACTTGTTTAATACCTGGCTACAATAGTAGATGATGTAATATAAGGTTTGGATCCAGCCCAGGCATGTCAGCATACGACCATGCAAAGTTTATCTCTCTCTTTTGGAAGAAATTTTTAAACTCAGGTTTTTCTGTCTCTGTTAAAGAAGCTGCAAAATATACCATCCTAGGATTCTCTTTTGTACCTATGTTGACTTCAACAGATTCTTCTACTAGCATCGGTGACTTTTCCTATTCCACGGGGAGAATATTTAAACCTCTATCCTTGGGTGCCTCTGGGAGGTTTTTTCCCTCGGATACGTCCTTTATTTTGACTATTTCTTCGCCCAAAGGTGCCTTTCAGTTTTCACCTAGGGACTCATCATTTTTCTTTTCATTGTCTTTTTTCTTTTTATTCTCACTTTTGCGACTAGAGGTGTAAATAGACTCCCCAAAATATGCTTTGTTGTCAAATTCTATGGTAAAACCTGCTTTATGATCCCCTCTTGGTATGCCTTCTCTAAGTCCCATGAACTCATCAATTTCTTCATCATTCTCGAATGTATCTATGATAGGTGTACCTTGTTGATCCCAGTTGATAAGTTCAGGCTATACAAGAGGCATGTCATCATTGGAGTTTTTAAAGGTAGCAGTTGACAAGGTGAATAGCGAGTGGTTGACATGATCACAAAAGTTTTGGACTAACTCCTACTCGGTCTTTTCCCTACGGGTAGGTAAACTTTGATGTGGGACAATTGTAAGGGATGGGTCATCAGAAGATGGTTTATCAGGTACCCAAGATGCATGATCAAGGGTTTCCCAATAATAGTTCTCTTGCCATTCTTGTTTAGATAAGTGCTTCTTATGATGGGGACTAGACAGTTTTGGTACAAGTTTTATCTTTAGGTCCAATTCTCCAAAAAGAGCCTCTATGTTCGTGGTACTGGTAGAGGAAAGCAAATAACATTCACAATCACTTGAGTCGGGAGATTCATCGTAAACTGGAGGTTTGTCATAAATTGAGGTAAGTGTTTCATGAGATATCTTGATGTCTACGCAAGCACTCACTTCCTCTTGAAATAGTGACGAAGTACTAGGAAACCCAATTCTAAGTGGTTGACACCCTAGCCCTAGGTATTTCGGTCATGGGTAGACAGTGATTAGTTTCGTCCTTCCATTTTGATGAAGTCCTAACCCACTGTGCCCATCATAGCCTTCATTTTGCATTATCTTAAATCCTGTTCCATATTGGTCCTTAGCTATTTGAATAGATGGTGAGGGGTATTCACGTTCTTCTTGATACAACTAGGAATCACCCTGATCCACAATTTCTTCACTTAACTCTCCCCATTTGGTCAATGTTGTTGTAGGGGGAACATGAAATGTGACTACTGACTGTCTTCTAGCTACCATGGGTAGGCCATATACCTTAGGTGGAATCAAATGACTGACAAAGTATGATGCCTTGATATGATATTCGCCACAACCCTTGTCTTGGATCTCAAGCTTAGGAGTAGTTGATGGAGGTGTGAATGAAATGGACTTAGTAAGACGTGATGGGTCAACGTATTAGGATAAAGTGGATGATGAAAATTCTTGGTTATTTGGCACCTGTTGTTGTGGAATTTCCTTTAGGTTTGTACAATACTGAAAAGGATCTAGATCACCATCAATTGTGATCTTTGTGCCATTATAAGGGAATTCGAGACATTGGTGATATGTTGAAGGTACAAATTTCATTGCGTGTATCCAAGGTCTACCTAACAGCAAGTTGTATGGAAGGGTGAGATCCAAGACTTGGAAGCTGGTGTTCATGATTGCTAGGCCAATTCTGATAGGGAGTGTGACAACTCCTTTGGATGATCTTCCCTCATCATCGTAAGCCTTGATGACTATACTCTTAGAGGTGTCGACGTATTTTTTTGAGAATCCTAATGCCTTAACCAATTTTAGGGTACACAGGTTCAAACTTGCTCCTCCATCTACCAAGACTCGTCTGACTTTGGTTTCATGGACTAGGACTTCAAGATGTAATGGGTCATTATGATCAGAATTTTTTGTTGAGTAATCTTGTTGGGAAAACGTGGCATGATGCGAGTTGGTTAAATATCCCACCATCTCTTCGAAACAATTGACATCTAAGTTTGTAGGGACAGTTGTGTTCTGTAGAGCCTTGTCAAGAATGGCTCGATGCTCAGGTGATAAATTCAATAGTTCCAAGATAGATATTTGTGTAGGGGTTTTACTTAGTTGATCAAGGAGATTGTATTTGAACTTGGAAGCTTGTGTAGATGGCTCAGAAGAAGGACCTGGAATAGTAATCTTAGTTCAACGTGTGTTTACATTACATTCTGGATGCTTCTTAATGATGATGGTATCAACATGTTCATTTGCAGTGTGGAGGCTATATATGGTCTTTCCTTTTCCATAATCATACTTGGTGTTGGCATAATTGGCTGATGGATCAGTCTTGGGTCCTGAACTGGAGGCGTTTCCTTTCATGTGGTCATGTAAGGGGTCCGTGAAGACCTTATGATCACTGTTCTTGGTATTTTTCTGTCCACCGACCTCTATGGTTCCATTATCAACAAAGTCTTGTATAATGTTCTTGAGTTGCCGAAATGTTTGTAGGTGGTGTCTTTGTTTGATGATAGTCACAATAGGCTTTGTAATCCCACCATGATGGTTTAAACTGTCCAGGATCATACTCTCTTGGTTCCAAAGGTTTAATGAGATTATGCTTGATCAACTCTTTAAAAATTGTCTAGATTGGTTGCCCCAAAGAGGTATATTCATGTGTAGGAGATCTTCTTTGCAGTCGTTGTTGCTGTGAATTTTGGACATAGTTGGCTTTTTGATCTGGACTATCTGTCATGTCTTGATTGGGGATGTAACATCTAAGTCTGATAACTGGTCTTGTATCTATGTTTTTAGCATTGACAATGCCGTCATTTGTAACATTTTTGTTTCTAGACCAAAATGGTTTTCTATCATTTGGCATGTTTTGATTTTGGACAACCGGGTTCCTTCCTGGTACTTTTATTTCATCTTTGTCAATAAGGCCCTTTTCAAGGATGATGCCCTTTTGTACCAAGTCTAGGAAGGAAGTACAACAATGTACCCTCAAGTCACTTCGCAGCTTTGGATTGATGTTCTCAAGGAATATCGTGACCTTATTTTTTTCTAGTATTTCAACTGGACATCTGCTAGCTGGACTTCTCCATCTCTGGAAGAAAGTGGTGAAAGTTTCACCATCTTCTTGTGTCGTGTGGCACAAGGTTGCTATTGTTACTTAATTTTCTATGTTAAAGGCAAAGTGTTCGACAAAATTCTTAGCTAATTCACCCCATGATCTATACCATATGGTAATTTAGAAAACCATTCCAGTCCTATCCCTATAAGGGTTCATGGAAATAGTCTCATCAAGTAAGTGGGGTCATATGATATGTCCATGCATGCTGTTGAGAATTCTCTAATGTGTTCCAAAGGATTCATTCTCCTATTATACTTAGGAAAAATCAGTATAATGTATCCATGGGGGAAAGGTGTCATATAAAGCACTTTGTCGAATGGACATGGACATAGGTCTTGCACTAAGATAGTTCATTTGCCTGACAAAGACATGGTGTCCATCTATTGTTGAAGAGTTTGCATCTGGTTTTGAAGGACATCTACTTGGGTCAAGGACATGTTGTTTGCGTTGTTTGGATCAATGTAGGTATTCTGATATGCTATGTTCTGTGACGGGTTGTGATTTGGCGAGGGAATATTTCCTGTCTGAATGGTCTGATTTGGGAAAGGAATATATCCTATATGAATGGTCTGATTTGGTGTAGGAATATTCCCTATTTGAATGGTTTGATTTGGAATAGGAATATATCCTATCTGAATGGTCTGATTTGGGATAGGAATATATCCTGTTTGAATGGTCTGATTTGGTGTAGGAATATTCCCTATTTGAATGGTCTGATTTGGTATAGAAATATTAGTGTCAGCTTTGGATCTCTTACCAGTCGTGTTGGTGCCAAAGGGGTTGGATGAAGTTACCCCCGCATTAAATTGTAAACCTTGTGTTATGTTGAAAGGGGTTGTGTTTACAATTGATGATGTTTGAGTTGGTATGCCAGTTGGTATTGCTACGGTGATTTGGGGAAAAGAAACACTTGATGTCATTGTTTGCGTTGGTTGGGTAGATGTAGTTTTCAAAGTGTGAACATCAAATCCTAGTGGTAGTGTGGCACCTTCTACTAGAAACTTTGCTAGATAGCGTTGGGGATCATTTTCCAAACACTCATCCATGAAGGATGCAAACTCAGGATCTTGGACTGCAGCCTCTATGTCTTCAACAAAGACTCGCCCATTTACGTCTATAGTGACATGTTTGTCAAGCAAAGGTTTGTGTGGTTTCTCTTTCCTCAGTGGTTGAGTTTCGAAAGGATTGACAAATTCATTGGGATCTGACATTGTTTTATATTTCTTTTGAGACTTGGTTTCGACCATGAAAAATTACTCCAAATGGGGTTATGCAGACTATGCCTAAAAACTGATATGACCTATTTCTATGTTTTTGGATTTTCTGACAATAAGGATGTTGCTAAAATGATTTCTAAGATGACGTATACTAAAATGACGTATGGTAGGACGGACAATATGCAAAAATCTCATGTAGACTATGATGGTAAATGATTCTAAAAGGGGTATAACCTACCTCCTATGGAGTAAATGCATGCAAGGATTTTATTTGACCAAGGAACTTGATTGTAGGACAAGGATAGTTGACAAGGTGAATTTTCCAAACTAGACTTGTTGAGCTGAAAAGATTCACTAGATAGGACTAAAGTGACAAGGTTCAATGATTGTGACAAATTGGGACATGAATGAATCCAATGACGAGGAAAGTTATCTATTCTGTGATATGCAATTTCCTTGGAAGTTTCTATATGTGTGCAACTTAGGATGACTATGACGAAGACGTGGATTGTAACTAAGACTATATGACACCTAATGATGCAAGATTTTGAGCAAAGTTTTCCAGTTTCTATCCAAGGTTGATCTTAAGAAACAAAGGTGAAAAATGACAGTGATGTTTCAGACTCAGTTTGTAGTTTTGGATGTTTTCTGTTAACAGGAAAATGTGGTTCACCTAACAGTTGCGGTTCAACTTTTGACATATGCGGTGTTTCCTATGACAAATGTGGTGTTTCTGACAATTGCGGTTCATGTTCTAGACTCTGTAAATCTAACTTTTCTGACAGACACTTGTGGCTCGAAAACTGACAGATGCGATTTGCATGCACACATGCGACTCAAAATGTGACAGTTGTTGTTCCAAATTTCCAGACTGTGAAACATGGAAAATTTGACAACCAGATGCGGCTTTTCCCCTAACATATGCGACTCACTTTAACAGATGCGGTGCATTTGTGCAAATGCGTTGCATGAAACCTCACATGTGTTGCATATCCTCCACACCCACTTTCACCCTACTACACATGTGTTTCACTAAAACAAATGCGGTGCTTTTTTGAAAATGTGGTGCATTGTCTCCATCCTACCTATTTGCTACATATGCATTGCACTACTCCATATGTGGTTCACTATACCACATGCATCTAACGCTAATGCAGTTGTGTTGCATGTATACACACGCGGTGCATTGTAATTCAAATGTGTTTATTCCCTAAACTGCCTAACATAGCCTAGGCATGTTTTCACACATGCATCGTTTCGTAGTCAAATGGGGTGAATACGACGGCATATGCATCGTTTACGATGCACCGCATATGCTAATAAATTTTTGAATGCCCAGAAAAATGTGCAAAAATGAATTTGAAGAGTTCATTTTCGAGTACATACCGGTGGTCCTATGTCGCCTGGCCTCCTAAATGTCCGGATCTGATAACCGTGATGCCTAGTTTAGGGAATGGGTGCCATTTTTGTCAGCTAACCAGAGCAAATTCTTAGTTTTTCTATCTCCTCCAGGTGCAAATGAATTGGGTTTAGACCTAATTCCTATTTATAGGTAGGGTTTGAGTGGTATTTCTTCAGCCCTTCTCTACTAGTCGCTTAGCCTTTCATCTTCCAATGACCTGTATTCGTCCGTATCAACTCCAAATTCGATTCCGTCAACTCCATAGCATTTCTAACTATCAAATTGACTTATCGGGAATATTTCCTTATTTTTTTCAAACTTTCAAAAAAAATTCAATTTTCCCGAGGGGCATACCTTAACCTATTTCATGCTGGGGCATGATCGGGGCATATTTTCTTTGACACAATGCCGTAACGACATTGTATGAAAGAGGGGAAAACTGTAGACACCAAAAATTGGTCTAGGCCTACGAGTACATATTTGACATAATTTTCTATAGTCCGTTGTCGTGATTAAATAATGTTTATTATTTAATTACCCTTTCTAACACGTATTTCCTCTATTAATTAAATACCCCTTTTTAATTAATTCATTAATTCATTATGACCCTTTATTCAACTTGATTAATTAAATATATCATATTTATTTAATTATGTTGCAAACTAATTAATTCTTCCCCCTTTATCTATCAATTAAATAATTTATTATTTAATTACCCCTTTATCATATTTTTCCAACTATTTATTTAATTATTCATTAAACCCCTTCATCTATAATTAAATATTTATTATTTAATTATTCATATTATCCTTTTCAAACAGTCAAATTAAATAAATTACTTTATTTATTTAATTAAAGTCTCTTATTTTTAATGTTGAATTAAATTAGCATTTAATTCATTATTTAATTATTTATGTCACATTCTTCTGTCAATCAGTTATCTAAGTCATTCACTCACCTTCAGACTCGAGATCTATTTTTAGTTCTCTAGTTATCTCTTGAGTTAAACACCAGTTTATCTTTGCGAGAGAAATTTCTGTCATAACTAGTCAATTAACTAGTTTTAACTTTTGTTTGCATTCGAATGCATTATTCTTTAATTTCTAACTTTGGCTTTTGCATACAAAGTCTATTTCTTCTATTTTTGAAGATTAAGATATTGAACTCATGTTCTAACTCACATTCTAAATTAGTCTTGATTTTGCAGTTGAACTCACATTCTAACTCGCGTTCTATCGATCACATAACTCATTGCATGGAATTCATCAATCTCGTCCATCGATCTCTCTTTCAATCTGAGCCGGTAGTTCGAAAACACAAAATATATAAAATGTCCCGTCATTATCATTATACTTTTGAGAAGAAACAATCTTTGATATTTTGCTGAGACACTCGACGAACTTATGCTTGCATTCAAACACAAAAATCTGAGTTACAGTTTCCATTTCAAAACTAGATATATATAGCTCATCATAGTGGTTTTAAACCTTTGGCTTCTAGTGGAATATTTTAGTAGACTATTATTAGCATCAACCTATTAAACATATTAAGCCTCGTGAAGATTTATTTTTCAGGTCATATAAAAAATTGAAGGCAAAGAACATAGCAAAATTATTCATTAGCAATATCCCACATGATGATGATTGGTCTCTGCTTGTTCCTCCTACCTATAGGTTTTGGATGAACCCATACCCAAGGAAAATATCCTCCCAAGTACACCAAGAATTTATGCTAGAGTTCCTCCACAAATATCATATAAGAGACCAAGATAAATTAATGTAATTACTTTTGTAACACCTAAATAAAAATAAATCTATAGACCTTTAAAGGATACATTAGTTTAACAACCCTTAGTGGTCCCTTTAGTTCATCCTCCAAGGGAAGAAAAGAGACCAATAGTAGAGAACCCTCTCTCACCCCTTCACAAATTGAAAATCGTACAAGAAGAAACAAATCTGCTAAAGAGCGTAAGTGTAGACATTGTCCCATTGCTCACCAGTTGGTTGTAAAGAATAAGACATTACTTGATGACCAAACACCCTTTCCAAGAAAACCATGATGAATTACTATAATTATTCACAAAACCATGCAAAGGAACCTTACATGTACCAACCCAAAAAAATAATGAAACAAGAACATATAACTGACATTTTCATTTAACCACCCATTGCGATAAATTTGGATGATGATGATGATGATACTAAGATTGATGAACAAGTGCATAATGAGCTATCTTTGTTGTTCTGAAAACATATGGATTTAGATGGCGGCAACCATGATGATCCTCTTAATGAGAGTGATTCACTACATGTTGAACTTGGTAAGACTCATTGTACAACATTTTTTATAGTCCCTTTGGCTAGTTGTCCGCCTTCCATTTATGATGAGAAATATTGGGATGCAGATGATTTGATTTAAATTGGCTCGCATGTGCAATAAACTTTGTGTTCTCTTTATTTATTTATTTATGTTTTCATTTATATGATGTGATCTCCCATGTTATTTTGCTTGGTGTTTCTTTATGTTTGTGAGTTTTCATTTGAGGACCCTTTTTTCTTCATTAGCACAATGATACAAATAAAATGAACCTATTGTGATATTCATCTATTTGTATCTCCATTCTTCTTTACGTCATAAATATTTTGTTGTTCAGTTTTTTCCTTTTAGGGATGATGCAAGGCATTAATAAATTTAGATCTCTTCCATGTTGACCCAAAAGTTTGATTGTTCTCTCTATGTGTCATTATTCTGTTGTGTTCATAGTTCCACAAGTATCTAGGGGAATGATGTCAATTTCAAACTCACTTATATTATTGTAGAAAAGATGTAAATAGACCCTACATCCATGGATCCCTTATGTGATCATCTTTTTCTTGTTTGTGGCATTATATTTTGGGAAACCCCTCATTGTGAGTAATATTTATGGGTGCTACCACAATTGTGGTTTACACTTTCTGGGAGATCCTATTTTTTGCTGAAATCACATATTTTTAGGAAATATAATGATTTAAGCCTTGAAAAGTTCCATTTAAATTATTCCAATTGAAGAGGGTTTGATCAAACCACCTTAGACCAAGCCCCCTCGGATAGAACCCCGCTAGTTTTAAACCATACCTATAACACAATCTCCTTTACACCAATCAAAATGCTGATAAAAACCCACTTTTGATTTACCTTTTGAGGGATCAAATGAATTAGTTTAAAATTTATTTTTTATATGTATGTAGTCCTTATTATATAAGCTTCCAAAAAAGTATAATTTTAATTAAATTTAATTTGATTATTATATTTATTTTTATTTCTTGTGAATGTAGGCTTTTCATAGAAAATTAAGCTCTATGTTTTGCACATGTAGAAAATTAGTAGATTATCAAAATAAAATTTTCAAAAATATGTTCGGGCTGGGTATTGATGTCCTTGATCAATTTAAAAAAAAAAGAATTTTGATACATACTCAAAAAGTTATATTGTATACAGTCTACCTATGTCTGAATTGTAATTGGTTTGACTTTGAAACTTGATCAAGGAAATTTTTTTTAATAAAACACTATGAAACCAAATGAACTGGTTAGATATCATAGTTACAAATCTAAATTCAAAAAAATTAAAATTTCATCCTTCATACAAAAATAGTTATTTTGTATACGGTGAGCATCACTCCTTGAAAATATTGTTTATTGATAAAAACTAGTTTTCAAAGGAGATGAAAAAAAAAGTGCAATCTGATGCAAAAAAATTAAAAAAAAAAAAATTTAGAATCTATAGACAAAACTTCACAAATCACTAGTTTGCATCATTTTCAAATTCCTCATGGTTTAGCCGCTATAGGAGCCTGAAAGTGAAGATTTAGTTAAAAAAAATCAGTTAAGTGTCCAGTTTACCCAAAAATTGTAAACCAGTATTGTGGGATCACCCTTATTTGGAAACATATCATTTGCATAGGGCTTTCCAAATAAGGTCTCATGACCTTATCATATTGTAGTGATCATTTTCCTACCTTAAATCAATTGCTCAAAACATAGTTTTTGGCAATTACTTTAAGGTGGGGGCATACATTGCATTATGTTCTTCATTTTGTTCACAAATTAGAATTAGTGATGTGTTGGCTTGACAATTTTGATCATTTTTGTAGCACCTAATCATAATTATTGAGACTATAATTCTTTGTATGATTGACATGGGTACATACCTAGTGAAAACTAGTCCTCACTAGCCCTTGTGTGTTTCTCATTTTCCTACTCTTTTTGAAAGGCTCACCTAGTGAATATCAGACTTCACTAGCCTGTGGTGCCTTTGGTTCATGGTTCACCTAGAAAATATTAAACTTTGTTATCATGTGAGTCATGAATGTCTTGGGTGTGGATCCTAATAAGATTTTTGGTGAGCTTGCTAGTCTATGATTTTCATACCCTCCTTTTGCATTTGCATTATGTTTATTTCCATGTGTTTGTGTTTATCATGTATGTTTTTCATTGTCATGAGTCATTACATACATGTGTGCTCCTTTATCTTTATGTTGGTTTTCCATGGGATCTTGAATCCTAGGAACTCATGCACTGACCCATAGATTCATTTCCATCCTATATCCCAAACATTTGGATAATTGAGCCCCTCTTGCCATATTTCTTACTTTAGTTTGATTCTAAGTGTAAGTTCATACTCTCACTAAAGTGGGGGCTAAATGTAGTATTGTGAATTGTCACCCTTGACAATTTCACACTAGATTTTGCTCCTCCTATTGCTTGGACCTAATTGTGCTCCTAATTTCCTAAATTATGCATTCCATGGCCCATTTAATCATTTAACAGGAAATAAAATTTATAAAATGAAATTAGGCATTTAATATTTTCCCTAGATACTTCACAATCCCAAAAAATAGGTTTTGGACAAGGGTGCCCTTGGTGGTCTTTTCCTCCTAATTTGACCACAAATTTAAATATGTCTGGGTTGGTAATTTATTATTTGAATTTCAACTATCAAGAATTAATTTGTGATAAATTAGATTTATTTTCATATAAATACCTAGTCATTTCAACATTTGAAAGATAAATAGAAACAAGTGATCATAAGTAAATTCAATTGAGAAAATACAGTATCTTAAGAGCAGTTAAGAGCATAATTGTTAAGATTATTGCAGCATTTCAACATCAAGGCATCATGTCAAGTTTTACGTGAGTTTTTTCATGTTTATTCATACATTGTTTTCATGAGTACTAATGCTTGTAGATGTTCAAGGTCAATAAAGAAAAATTGCTATAAATCCTTGAAGCTGATGTGCATGACTTAAGTCCCTCAAGGATATTAGATCTGAGTGGTGAGTTGCAGTGAGTTGTTGATTCATCATTCATTTGTCATTTATCCTCTGTCCCTCAAAAGGATAAGCTCTCTTTATCATCATTTTTCCATTATGGAGGTAGAAATACCAACACAAGGTTTAACCAAGATAGGCATGTATATGGTGCAACCCTTCCTCTCTCTTTGAATGTGTAGGTTATAGATTTGAAGAATATTGGAGGAATATTGAAGACTATTTGATTATTGATTCATTAAAACCTTACAGGTTGAAAAGATATGAAAACTCAGTTATCTTGAAAATAAATGAAGATTCAACTTTAAGATTCAAAAGGAAGGAGCCTCAGAAATAGGACCTAAGGATTGTGAAATAAGATTTCAGTTTTAGTCATCTAGACAAGGGCACCCTGGGCAGCCTTGTCTAATCAAATCAAGTCCAAGTTCAAATCATCGGTGCATACATGTCTTCTTTGTCTATTTTTGGTCACTAAATTCATCTATCAAGTTCTAGATTATCTGTTTTTATATCATAATAGTGCATTTTCATATTTAGCTAGTTGTATCATTGCATTTCATCATAATTAAATTACCGAACACACACACACAAAAAAAAAATACACCATATTCAAGACCAAGGGCTTTTTGACTAACTATTTAGCTTGCAAGTTAATTTGATGCCCTTTCCCATCTTAAATTCCTCAAGTTTCATTCTTTGAAAAGTGACAATCCTAGTTAAGGCCCAGGGTTTCACATTTCCAACATCACAATTGTTTTATAAATAGTTATCATTATTATGCACTATTTTTAGGTTTAAAAATTAGCTATCAACTACAACATGCACTAGTTGTTTATTGTTAGTGATAGAAAAACAATTTATGAATATAGATGGTTGGTTCATTGACTATAATTCATAGGTTTTTCTTATAAATAGTTATCATAATTATGAATTGTGGATTGCTAAATGAATGCTAATAGATTGGAAATATAATAAATCATATAACAAATTAGTTGAAATCAGATCGAATCGATCGTCAGATCAGATCGATCATTCCATTCCATTCCATTCCATTCCATTCCATTCCATTCCATTCCATTCCATTCCATTCCATTCCATTCCATTCCATTCCGTCCATTCCATTCCATTCCATTCCATTCCATTCCATAGGGAGGAGACAAGGAAGAGAGGAGGATAAAGAATTGGGAGGAGGGAGGGGTGGTGCAGGGGGATGGGGATGAGAGGGAGGTGGGGAAGATGGGGAAAGGGAGGATAGAGAGAGAGAGAGATGTGGGAGGAAGGTAGAGGGAAGAGAGGGGGAAGGGAGAGAGGAAGAGGGGAAGAAGGGGAGATAGAGGGAGAGAGGGAGAGGTAAAGAGTGGGAAAGAGAGGGAAAGGGATAGAGAGAGAAAGAGAGAATGAATTTGGAGAGAGAGAGAGAATGAATTTAGAGAGAGAGAGAGAAGAAGGGTCTGAGAGAAGGAGAGAGAGAGAGAGAGAGAGAGAGAGAGAGAGAGAGAGAGAGAGAGAGAGAGAGAGAGAGAGATAGAATATTTAAATATTTAATATATTAGTAATATTAATTAGTTATATAATATTTTTTATATTAACTTAATATATATATATATATAAATATTTATAAATTAACTAGAATATATAAATAATATATAAATATTATACATAATATTATAATATATTATATATTATACATAATTCCATAAGAGATTATCATAAATTATAAATTATATATTCAATTATAAACTATATTGTATATTCTCAACTAGATATATTAAAATAAACTATAAATTATTTATTGTATTTTTTTAAATCATATATTAAAAACTATATTAGATTTTTTTAAATTATATATAAAATAAATCGGATATCTGATTTGAAAATTTCAATTTTTTAAATCATATGTTAAAAACTATATTAGATTTTTTTAAATTATATATATAAAAAATCGAATATCCGATTTGAATCCGATATTAGGCTCGAGATTTGTTTTAGACCTGCCAATCCTAAAAAGTCAACATGGAAAACGTGTTTAACAACTTACCTTGCTTTTCCAGACTTCACCCATGTGGCTGACGACTTTTATTTTACCTAAAATTGATGAAACGAAAAGGGTTTGTAAAGGAGCTTCTCAGCTTTCTACCAATATAAATTATATTTTACTTAGAATCTAATAAATTATTATTATTTATTTTTTATTAGAATTATGACTAAATTCTTGATTGATAGTCTGATAGAAAAACAATTATAGCTTTCAAACAGTATCACATTTTTTGAATCCAAAACATGCATCACATTCTATGCTTTGCAAACTATAGGATTAAAAAAAAAAATGAATTCCATTAAATTTTGACCAAGTTAAGGTGGTCAAACATACGAGTTTTAATATTTTAAAAAGCTGTAATAAAAAATTCATAATTAATTATTTATTTGAAAACAAATTACAAAAAAATATGCATCATATCCGAAAATGAGTCCTCTACTTATATCTAAAATCTTATAAAAAAATATTATGATTTTATTATGGTTAGGGTGGTTAGACAGACACCTACTTCTTATTTTTTCCCTAAAATTTTAGTACTACTGCATTGAAATTTCAAATTTTCACCAAATAGAATTTTTTCTTACAAACATTAACCTAGTAGTTTAGAAACTACATTCAATTTTTCACAGATTCTATTCTTACATATTTTTGAAATAATATAGATAACTTATTTAAATTTTTATGTCAAATTGCCCAACTCTGATTTTTTGAATTTTCATTGCCACTTAAGGACCTGTTTTTTCCATGATGATCCTGCACATACCCCTACAATGTATTGGTTGTTTATAGGAAATGGTATAAAAATGTTTATAAATATAAACAATTAGTGAACTACAATGCACTAGTTTTTTATTGGTAATGGTGGGAAAAGGCTTATAGATATATAAGTATCTAGATCATTTCTTATCACGCATTGGTTTATTACTAGTAGTGATAGAAAATAATAGTTATAAATATAAATGGTTGATACATTGACTACAGTGCAGTAGTTTTTTGTTGGTGATGATATTAAAGAATTATTATAAATATAAATAGGTGGTATAGTAGCTATAATACACTAGTTGTTTACTTATAGCAATATAAATGAGTTCTTATAACTATAAGCTCTTGGTGCATTAAGTACAATGCACTATATTTTTACTAGTAGTGATAGAAGAGAATGATCTTATAAATATAAGTATTTGGTGTGTTGACTATAATATACTATGTTTACTACTATTGATAGAAAACAATAGTTATAAATTTAAATAGTTGGTGCACTGACTATAACACATTAGCTTTTATTGGTGATGACATAAAAACCTATCATAATAAATAGCTAGTGCATTCACTACAACATTTCTTTCTTACTAGTAGTGATAGAAAGGAATTCTTATAAATATAAATAGTTAATGTATGGACTACAATGTATTGATAGTGATAGAATAATATTTGTAAATATAAAAAATTGGTGCATTGACTATAATACAATAATTGTTTATTGAAAATGATAAAAACTAAAGATTATAATATAAATGGCTCATGCATTGACTATATTATGTTCATTTTTTACTAATAGTGTGTGCATTTTTTATTAATAGTAATACAAAATAATGGCTATAAATATAAATAGTTGGTGCATTGACTATAAGAAGTTGATTGTTTATTGATAGTGAGAGAAAACAATGACTGCATATATAAATAGATCATGCATTGACTATAACATGTAAGTTTTTTTAGTCATGAAATAAAATAACATTTATAAATATAAATGGTTGGTGCATTAAGTACAATGCACTAATTCTTTACTTATAGAAATAGAAAATAATGCTTGTAAATATAAACAATTTGTGGATTGCCTATAATGTACTATTTGTTTAATGGTAGAGATAAAAAGAATGGTATTAAATATAAAGAATTGGTGCATTGACTAAGAAAATATCTATCCAACAATCTCGATGCATAACTCTATTTAATAATTCTTCTAAATATAAATAGCTAGTGCATAGACTACAGGGTAAGTGCACCAAGTTGTGACATAAAAAAAATGCCACTTTTATTTTTTACTTGAAATGATCATTTCGTGAGCACCAAATTTGGTGCTCGCCAAATGGCTTGAATGACCAAGCCTAAGGCTTGGAATTTAAAAATGTAAATCATTTGGTAACTGCCAAATTTGGTGCTCACCAAATGAAGTGCATCATTTGGTGAGTGCTAAATTTGGCGCTAGCCAAATGAGTTGCATCATTTGGGTATGTGTAGGATCATGATGGGCCAAAAAGTGGCAATATGTAAAGTGATATAATGGCCCATGTGGCTGACAACTTTCTTTTTACCCAAAATTCATGAAATGAAAAGGGTTTTTAAAGAAGATTCTTAGCTTTCCACCAATATAAATTATGCTTTACTTTGAATTTAATAAATAATTATTATTCATTTTCTATTTGAAGTATGACTAAAGTCCTCATTGATACGCTGATTGAAAAACATCTATAGCTTTCAAACGGTATCACATTTTTGAATCAAAAACATGTGTCACATTCTATGCTTCACATACTATAGGATTAAAAAAAAATTGAATTTCGTGAATTTTTGACCAAGTTAAGGTGGTTCGACATACGAGTTTTTTATATTTTTTAAAAGTTGTAATAAAAAATTCATAATTAATTATTTACTTGGAAAAAATTACAAAAAAATATGCATCACATCTGGACATGATTCCTCTACTTATATCTAAAATCTTATAAAAAAATATTATCATTTTATTGTGGTTAGGGTGGTCAGACAGACACCTACTTCTTATTTTTTCCCTAAAATTTAAGTACTACTACATTGAAACTTCAAATTTTCACCAAATAGATTTTTATTATTTTTAAATAAACCTAGTGGTCTAGAAACTACATTCAATTTTCTACAGATTCTATTCTTACATATCTTTAAAATAATATAGATAACTTATTCAAATTTTTACATCAAGTTGCCTAACTCTGATCTTTTGAATTTTCATTGCTAGTTAAGGGCCTGTTTTTTCCATGATGATCCTGCACATACCCATTTGGCAAGCGCCAAATTTTGCACTACCTAAATGAAGTGCATCATTGGGCGAGCGTCAAATTTGGCACTCACCAAATGTGAAGCATGACATTTTAGAATGCATTTTTTGAAGTCTTTCTCATTTTTTGTCTTTTTCTTTCAATTTCTCTATTAGGCAAACTATATACATGAAATAAACATTTAAGTATAAGTTGACATTTTCATATGGAAATTTATACTTTAAGTTATATTTCATGTACAGTTTCAGGATGTTTGAGCGTAGTTTTAGATCTCTTGGAGTTATAATTCAAATTCTAGCTTTTGGAAGATCTTATAATTTTTCTAAATTAATAAAATTTTAGTAATCAACATATTAAATTTTACTAATCAGGAGGTCAAATTTTAGTAATCAGCAAGTCGCTGAGTACAAGATCCTGGGGGTCCAAAAAGTGGTGATATGACAAAAAGGTGGTTGCCAACTTTTTTTATCCAAATTTGATTAAAAGAAAGGGGTTTATTAAGAAAATTGCCATATTTCCACCAATACAAGGTATGCCTTATTTTGAATTTAATAGATAATTATTATTGATTTTCTACATGTATTATGACTAAAGTCCTACTTGATAGGTTGATTGAAAAACATCTATAATTCTCAAATGATTTCACATTTTTCAAATCCAAAACATGTGGTTGTTGGAAACAAGCTACACTGAGAGGTGGGGGTGGATCAATGTTGTGCAAAACTTAAATTTCTTAACCTTTATCTTTAAAGCATTAGTAAAATTCAACCATAGTGCATAAACATGAAGCAAATGACCACAACACCATAACACAAGGTTTTTTATGTGGAAACCTTGTTAGTGGAAAAACCACGATGGATGGCCAATCCACAATTTAATCTGAGTATACTCAAATGAAGATTACAATAAGGGGAATGCACTTTCATTTAGGCGCATTACCTAGAGCTCACTGCTCAAAGGGAAGGCTCACTTCCTTACAAATAAAATCATATTAAAACCATCTAAGAGTTTGAACTGAGATAAATAGCATCTACAAATGCCTGATTACAATTCTGATGAAGAAAAATATTCGATCTTTTGTCCTACAAACTAATGAAGTGAAATATTCAATATTTTGTCCTACACACTGATTCTGCACTTTTGCTCTATTTTTCTTACACTCACAACAAAAATTCTCTATGCGCAAGTGAAACTGTGCAATATCGCTCTTCTGCTCTACTCTAATTCACAAATCACATCAAGACACACATCATACATCTTACAAAATGAAAGAAAACAGAAAATGCAACACATAAGACAATGAACACCACAAGATACCCTGGGAAAACCCTCCAACTTGAGGGGAAAAACCCAACAAATATATCGCTTATATATTCTGGAATAAGAGTAGAAATCTTCTTATAACTCAAGCCCAACACAAGGCTGAATTTGATATAATGAATAATAGAACCTCTCCTAGATGTGAAGATACAAAAAGAATATATTTCTCCTTGAAATATATTTGCTACAACAATTGATGATCTACTGCTCAAGATGATGATAAATAGTTGTTAGGCTATATGAATTTATTATTCACAATAAGACATAAGTATGTATCCCGTAGCTACAATCATCAACAAAAGGGAAGGCTCACTGTCTTACAAATAAAATCAAATTAAAACCATCTGAGAGTTTGAACTGAGATAAATAGCATCTACAAATGCCCGATTACAATTTTGGTGAAGGACAATATTTGATATTTTGTCCTACAGACTACTTCTACTCTATTTTTCTTACACTCACAACACAAATTATCTATGCACAAGTGACACTATGCAATATCGCTCTTCTTCTATACTCTAATTCACAAATCGCATCAATACACACTTCATACATCTTACAAAATGATACAAATGATATTATATATATACTCGCAACTTAAAATTCAATTACATTATGTCGGCTCCAAAAGAACAAATGAATATTTACATCTGTCAGCTCAAATCATGAATAATATATAATGTGTATCCACAATGGTCGGCCACAACTTGGCTAGGACCCAGATAAAGATGTACAAAAACAAATATACTTAACCAATTACTTCCCATACATCTGTGACATGATATATTGATGAAGTCGGTTTCAATACTGGTAAAATAGAGAATTAGCTAACTGAATCTTCTAACTCGCATGAGGATCAATACGAGTTGTTATGCTCCAATCGTAACAAAGAAAATATACCAAAAAATAATTCTTGAGATGCACGACACAAACCAATAACATAAAATCTTCATACAAATCGATGAACACTGAACTACTGGATACTCTATTCTTCATTCTCAATCTTCAATCTGACTGCTGGTATGATCAAATGACTATAAGCGTATCTGATCATCGATTAGGGTTGCCATCAATGAAAACACCAAATGATAGTAATAGTGTCTCTTGCCAATAGTGGAACATTCTATGCTTCCCATACTATAGGATTTTAAAAAATACCTTAAATTTTATTAATTTTTGATCAAGTTATGGTGGCCAGACAAATAAGTTTTAAGATTTGTAAAAATTTATAATAGAAATTTTGTAACTAATTGTTTACTTGTAAAAACAATGTAGCACATTAGGGCATGTTTCCTCTACTTGTATTGAATGTTTCAAAAAAATAAAAAAAATTTGTACTTAGGTAGGTTAGACATATACATATTTTTTTTATTTTTTCCTAAAAATTTAAGAAACTTCAAAGTTCCATCAGATAGATTTACTTTTTTCTAAAAAAAGACTATCTTAGAAACTACATTCAATTTTATACAAATTATGTTCTTACATATTTTCCAAACTATGCTAATAACCTATTCAAATTTTTATGTCAAGTTTCCTAACTCTATTTTTCTAATTTTTTATTGTCACTTAAGGGCCTAATTTGGACCCCCATGATCCTACACTAACCCAAGTTGTATCATCTTTCTCTCTTTATCTATCTCACTCATCATTTATCTCTTATATTCTGGACCTCTCTCTAACTATCTCCATCCCTTTATCTCACTCTCTCTCCCTTTATCTCAAGAACAACCTCTCTAACTGTCCATACTTCTCTTTCTCTCTATCTATCTCCCTCCTTCCCTCTCTAGCTTGCAATCTCTCTCTCTCTCTCTCTCTCTCTCTCTCTCCCATTTCTCTCTCTACCACCTCTATCTCTCTCACTTCTCCCTCCTCCTCCCCTCTCTCTCTCTCACCCTATGTTTCTCTCTCACTCTCTTCCTCCCTCTCTACTCTCTATTTCACCATTCTCTCTATTTTACCATTATCTCTTTATCTCACCTCTCTACATATCTATCCATACCTTTCTCTCCCTCTCTCCCTTCCCCTCTTTTCCTCTCACTCTCTCCCTTTTCCTCTGCCCCCTATTTTTCTCTCACTCTCTTCTTCCCTCTCTACTTCTCTTTATCTTACCATTCTCTCTCTCCCTCCACTACTCTCTATAGAGAGTAAAGAGAGAAGGGAAGAGACATAGAGAGAATTCATAGATAGAGAAGTAGGGAGGTAAGGAGGAAGGTAGAGAGATTGAGAGATGGAGGGAGGGAGGGAGAGAGAAAGAGGTATATAGGGATCAGTTAGATGGAGAAGTAGAGAGAAAATGTTGGTGGAAGGAATAGAGAGAGAGAGAGAGAGAGAGAGAGAGAGAGAGAGAGAGAGTTGAGATAGATAGAAGGAGAGAGACAAAGAGAGGTAGGTAAAGAGAGGGAAATGAGAGATATAAAGAGGGGGTAGGGAGAGAGATGAGAGATAGAAAGAGAGGGGAAGGAGAGATAGAGGGGGAAAATTAGAGAGGGAGAGAGAGGTGATAGAGAGAGAAGTGGAGAGGGAAGAAGGTGGAGAGATTGAGAGAGGGAAGGAGGCAGGGAGGGAGAGAGAAAGAGGTATATAGGGATATGTAGGTAGAATAGGTAGAGAGGAAAGGAGAGATATAGGGAGAGGTAGGGATGGAGAGAGAGAGGTGAGAGAGAAATAGAAAGAGGTAGGTGGGTATGTGTAGGATCATGATGGGCAAAAAAGTGGTGATATGTAAGTGATATGATGGCCCATGTGGCTGAATTTTTTTTTTTACACAAAATTGATGAAATGAAAAGGGTTTTTAAAGGATATTCTCAGCTTTCCACCAATATAAATTATGCTTTAATTTGAATTTAATAAATAATTGTTATTCATTTTCTATTTGAATCACGACTAAAGTCTTGATTGATAGGCTGATTGAAAAACATCTATAGCTTTCAAATGGTATCACATTTTTGGAATTTGAAACATGTGTCACATTCAATGCTTTGCATACTATAGGATTAAAATAAAAATTGAATGTCATGAGCTTTTGACCAAGTTAAGGTGGTCAAACATATGAGTTTTTATATTTTTTAAAAGTAATAAAAAAATCATAATTAATTATTTACTTGGAAAACAAATTACAAAAAAATATGCATCACATCGGGACATGAGTCCTCTACTTATATCTAAAATATTATAAAAAAAAATGTTATCATTTTATTGTGGTTAGGGTGATCATACGGACACCTACTTCTTATTTTTTCCCTGAAATTTAAGTACTACTGCATTGAAATTTCAAATTTTCACCAAATAGATTTAAAAAAAAAAAAACCTAGTAGTTTAGAAATTACATTCAATTTGATACATATTATATTCTTACATATTTTTGAAATAATATAGATAACTTATTCAATTTTTATGTCAAGTTGGCTAACTCTGATTTTCTAAATTTTCATCGCCACTTAAGGGCCTATTTTTTCCATGATGATCCTGCACATAATTAGGTAGAGAGATGAAGATGAGAGATAAAGAAAAGTATAGAGGGAAGCATAGAGGGAGGGAGAGAGAGGTGAGAGAGAGAGGAGGGAGGGATAGGTAGGTAAAGAGAGGTGATATAGAGAGAAAGAGAGTAGAGATGGAAGGGGGGAGAGAGAGAGGTGATACAAAGAGTATTAGAGAGGTAAGGAGGAAGGTGGAGATATTGAGAGAGCGAAGGAATGAGGGAGGGAGAGAGAAAGAGGTATAGAGGGATAGGTTAGATATCCAGAAGTAGAGAGTGAAGGTGGGTAGGAGAGAGAGAGAGAGAGAGAGAGAGAGAGAGAGAGAGAGAGAGAGAGTAGAGAGGGAAGGAGAGATAGTGTTCAAGAGAGAGTGAGAGAAAAAGAGAGGAGAGAGGAGGGAGGGAGAGGTAGGGATAAAGAGAGGTGAGATATAGAGTATATATATATATAGAGAGAGAGAGAGAAGGAGAGGGAGGGGAGATAGAGAGATGTGGAGAGGGAAGGAGGGAGGAAGGGATGGAGATAGAGATTAGATAGGGAAGGAGGGAGAGAGAGATGGACATGTAGAGAGGTAGTTCTTGAGCTCAAGGGAGAGAGTCAGATGGAGGAATGGAGATAGTGAGAGAGAGAGGTCTACAACATAAGAGATGAAAATGAGTGAGATAGAGAGAGTAAGATGATACAACTTGTTGATTATTGAAATTTAACCTCCTAATTATTAAAATTTGACATGTTGATTACTAAAATATGATTGTCTAAAAAATTATAAGATCTTCCAAAAAATAGAATCTACATTATAACTCCAAGAAATCTAAAATTTCTCCCAAAAATCCTAAAACTATATACATGAAATATAACTTAAAGTATAAGAAGTTAAATTTATATTTCATATACATATAGTTTCCTTGGTAGACAAACATAAAGAGAAATACAAAGAAACAAGAAAGAGTTCAAAAAATCCATTCAAAAATGTCATGCTTAACATTTGGCAAGCACCAAATTTGGTGCTCATGAAATGAGTTGCACTCGGAAATACAAACCCAAAGGGTTGGATTTTCCTTAGGAATCTAACCCAAAGGGTTGGATGACCATTTCATAACAAGGATGTGATTGTGTGAAAGTGTAACAAAATTTCATAGTTTTTGGGCCCTGCTAACTACTATGTTTGCATGTCTTGTTGGAAACAAGCTACACTGAGAGGGGGGTTGAATCAATGTTGTGCAAAAATTAACTTTATTAACCTTTATCTTCAAAGCATTAACAAGACTCAACCATAATGCATATACATGATGCAAATGAACACAACACCATAACAAAAGTATTTTTATGTGGAAACCCTATTAGGGGAAAAACTATGTTAGATGGCCAATCCACAAGTTAATCTGAGTATACTCAAATAAAAATTACAATAAGGGGAATGCACTTGCATTCAAGCACACTGCCTAGACCTCACTGCACAAGAGAAGGCTCACTGCCTTACAAAAGACAATCAGATTAAAAACATCTGAGAGTTTGAACTAAGATAGATAACATCTAAATATGCCTAATTATAGTTCCAATTAGACGCAATATACAATCTTCTATCCTGCAGACCAATTTTGTACTTCTACTTTGTTTTGCTTGCACTCGCACAACAAATTATCTATGCGCAAGTGAAACTACACTTTAACACTCTTCTACTGTGCTCTTATTCATAATTCACATATCAACACACTTCATACTACCTTCAAAATGATACAGACGATCTTATATACATATATATATATATATATATATATATATATATATATCTGCAACATGGAATTCAATTACACTTTGTTGGCTTCAATGGAACACAAAAATAATTACAAATTTTGGCTAGATCCTTAATTAAATATTTATGTGCATCCTCCAAAGTTGGTTAAGACATAGAGGGGACCCAAACAAACATAATTGGGCACATAAATATTTAATTAATTACTCCTTATACATCCATGACATAATGCATTCATGAAGTCAACTCTAATACAAGAAAGACTTAGAATAAGTCAACCAGATCTTCTAACTTCCACACGAATTGATATGAGCCACTGTGCTTCATTCTTAACAAAGATAATATACTAGAAAGAATTTCCTAAGATGCGTGACAAAAACCAATAAGAAGAAAACTTTATACAGATCGATGAACACTGAGTTATTGGATACTTTGTTCTTTCTTGTCAATCTTCAAACTATCTACCGGTAGGATTGAATGACGATATGCATACCTAATCATTAATTATGGTTTCCATCAATGAAAACACCAGATGATAGTTGTAATGTCTCTTGCCAATGATCTCCCCCTTTGACATTGATGGCAACACTTAGTGAAAAAGGACTAAGTGTCGGATCAGCCAAGATAAACTGCACTGTTGTCTCCAAAATTTCAAAAATACAACTCTCCACCTGAGATGATTATACTTTTTTCACTCCACTCTTCTCCCCCTTTGACATGAATTGCAAAGGCAGGGATTGCATACCAAAAATGGATCAATCAAAATTGTTTGTACACAAGTTTTTCTTTACCTCACAAGAGCTGAAAAATGTCTCCAAAATCCTTCTTTAGTTGGACTAGATTTGTGTCCCATACTCTTATGAGACTCTCCATGATTTTTATATGGCCAAAAATCAGGTAGGACTGTATCTCTATAGATTCCAAGTTGGCTAGATCACCAACTGCCACCGTGTCCTCTCCTTCCTTTAGGGCGCTTGCCATTACTTCAATTTTTGGGCCAATAATGCTTCTAAGTTCACATGTTCTAGCAACAATTTTATCATTTTCATGCTTAAAAACTTTTATTTTATTGAGCAAAGACATTACTTCACCTTCTACTTTCCCAACACCACTAGTTAGGGGATCAAATGCTTCAGAAATAGTGCCTACCTAACTTTCCAGATCTTTCACCTTCTTTTCATTTGCTTCAATGAACTTTCAAAGGGACAAAAAAGATTTGTAAATATTACCTCTTTCAGATAAACTTTTTTGTATATTCTTGACACAAGTGGCTAAGACAGATTTGTCTTTAGCAATCAACACTTTTAATCCACTAAATCTTTTAACATCAAATTATTTTTGCACTTTCGCCAAAGTAGATTTTTTGAGTGACTCAAAATGAGTACTCACAGAGATGATAAGCCTTTTTAATTCACTAGATGAAGATTCAGTCAAATCTTTCACAAAAGAGGGCATAATCTTGTCCAAGACTCTGGACGCAAGGTTCAATAGTTCAGCATCTTCAATGTGATATTTCAGTAGCTCTTCTTGGGCTTTTTCTTGAGAAAATGAGGCTACTTTCATTTTCTAGATTGGGCTTAAGGTGGATAGGTCAATGGGACCTTCAATTAGTTCCAATTCAATCTCTTCCTTGTGATCCACCAAGAATTTCTTCACTGCCTCAGTAGTGTCTCTTGCCTCAACTGGAATTTTCTTTAGATCATCTTTCTTTTCTTCAACTATTTCTTTCTCAATGAAAGGTTCTAATTTGTCATCATTGATTTCCATTTCCTCAACTAATACATTTTTAGGTTGCTCAACTTCCATGGGAATTTTCTATGTTATCATTTGCAAGAGGAATCTGGAATTTTTCAGCAACATCAAAATTTCCTTTTGCTTCCTTCACCGGATCGGATGAGACATCATCAACATGTGTTTCCTTAGCTACAACTTCAATTATCTCATTCAACAGTATCTCTCTCATAATTTTCTTCATTTCCTTTGTGATTTCATCAGTCAAGCCAATCATTAATTTTTTTACCCTTGTTTTTCTTTTAAATTTTCTTTTGGCTTTGTTCAAGAATGCCTACATGTCATCGATAGACATTACTGGACATAGTTCTACAAGAATCCTTTCTCTCATTTGTTCCAGCACTTAATCTTCTTGATTCCAGAATGTCATACAAACTCTTTGGCAGACTAGGCATAATTTCAACCAAGACTTTGTTGAAAATATTCATATGCTTTATTTTAGCTTCTTCAAGAATTCTTCTATTAGACTTAGAAAAATATTCATACCATTTGTAAAGAGGTTTGAGATTTCCATCTGTAACTAAAGACTTTTCAACTTGCTCAACTGACATATTTGGACTGTCAGCTTTTGACTTCTTTTTTGCTTGAGCATCTTTACCCGAAGGTTTTTCTTTCCTAACTGTTTCTGCCATGGATCCTTGATGCTTAACTTTTTTGACACCTTCATCAAATTTTGTTCCTCATCATCAGAAATAGCTACATACATGTTGGAGTTGAGCAAATACAACACCATAGGATCCCAATGATCTCTGCAAGAAAGAATTCCTCTTACAAGGAGAAGCAAAGAGAAGCAACAAGGATGCTCAAAAATATGGAGCTCTATATTCACCAAAATGTAAAATAAATAATTACCTCCAAAAAGGAAAGATTTCAACCTTATATAGGTCAAAGAGACCTAAAAAAGGATAACTCTAGGCTTGCACAAAGGATAAGATTTACAAATATATTATCCATAGAGGATAAGGATTGCAAAATATCTTATCCACAAAGGATAAGGATTGCAAAATATCTTATCCACAGAGGATAAGATTTACAAATATCTTATCCACAGAGGATAAGGATTGCAAAAATATCTTATACATTATTATGCACCTAATGTTAGCTTAAGTGTAAAAGAGATAAAAGGGAACTTTAAATAATTAAACAAATATTGTTTAATTAATTAAGTAAAGAACCAATTACTCTAACACCCCCCCTTAAGCTAGACTTAGGGAGAAGCTAAGAACTAGAAGAAACTATTGAAAGCAAAAGCAATGGGTCCCGACAACTAGGCCTAATCAGGTACCCAAGTACAAGGAAAGCTCTATGAAACGGAGAAAAAGAGAAAACCCAGTGGGAAAAAACTCCTCTCCAAAAAGAGATAGAAGAACATGCTGAAAGAAACATGAAGGAAGGAAGGCCTCATAAAGACCCCCCAAGGACAACTTCCTTCACCCCAAGCATAGAGTGCAACTAAAGATAGTGCGGCGATGCAAAAGGCTTCGTGAAGATGTCTGCAACCTGCTCGACAGTGGGAATATACTCCAAGAGGAGAGAACCATCCTGAATCAACTGTTAGATGAAATGCATATGAAGCTCAATGTGCTTCGTTCGTTGATGCTCCACTAGGTTGCGAGAAATGTGAATAGCACTCTGATTGTCACACCAAAGAATAGTGGGACTATCAGGAGGAAAACCAAACTCATTCATCAACTATCGAAGCCATAAAATCTCCTGACTAGCGAGCACAGTAGCTCGGTACTCAGCCTCTGTAGATGATAATGCATGAGCATTCTACTTCTTGCAAGACCATGTGATAGGACTAGAGCCAAGACAGAAAACAAAGCCAGAAGTAGACTTTCGATCGTTGACATCACCAACCCAATCTGAGTTAGTGTAGCCAACAATGTGAGGATCCCCTGATGTGTAGTGAATGCCATAAGAGATGGTGCCCTGAATGTACCTCAAAATACATTTGGCAACTTGCCAATGACTCTCATGAGGATCATGGGAGAATTGAGAGACAAGGCCAACCGCAAAGGAAATATCAGGACGAGTGTGAGTTAGGTACAACAAACTGCCAACCAACTGCTTGTAAAGTGTAGAATCTACTGAAGGAGTGGGGCAAGTAGAAGTCAAAACAACCCCTGACTGAAAAGGTGTGGGGGCAGGCTTGCAATCAAGCATTCCAAAGTGCTGAAGCATATCAAGAGCATACTTCTGCTGGTAAATGTAGATCCCATCAGAAGACTGAATCACCTGAAGACCAAGAAAATAGTGCAGAAGACCAAGATCAGTCATCTCAAACTGTTCCATCAAGGCTTGCTGAGCATGCTAAATCATACAGGATGAGCTACTTGTGATGAGGAGATCATCAAAATATAGCATAAGAGTCAGGATCTCACCCTCAATATTTTGAATATAGATGGTGGGATCAGAATGACAGCGTGTGAAACTAGTGGAGAGCAAAAAAGAGTCCATCTCATACAAAGCCCTAGGGGCTTGTTTGAGACCATACAATGAACGCTAAAGTCTGCAAACCAAAGAATCATCTTGCACAAATCCCTGAGGTTGTTCCATATAGATCTCCTCCTGTAGGTCACCATGCAAGAATGCACACTTCACATCCATCTAAAAAATGGGCCATCCCCTAGAAGCTACAAGTGATAGTACAAAGTGAATAGAATTCATCTTTGCGACAGGAGCAAATGTCTCAGAGTAATCAATACCCTCAATCTGGGAGAAACCCTTCGCAACAAGACATGCTTTGTACTTATCAATAGAACCATCAGTAGCATACTTGGTGTGATACAACCATCTACACCAAACCATCTTTCTACCCTTAGGAGGAGGACAAAGATCCCAAGTACGATTCCTCATCAAAGAAGAATACTCCTCCTCCATAGCACTATCCCACTCAGGGTGACCTGTCGCCTTTGAAAACCTTTGAGGATCCTCTAAAAGAGCATGACTCAAAAGACTAGAGCCCGCAGTATGAGAATGAGTGCGATGAGTGTCTGAAGGATCACCTGCCATAGATCCTGTTGCCTCAATAGTAAAGAGAGCCCATTTGGGCATCTGAGGTGGAGCAAGTGGAGGTGGAGATGGGGGATCATTATCATCCTCATCATAATCATCCTCAACATAATCTTGAAGAGCTACAGTGGGAGGAGTAGGTAGTGAAGTAGACACTGGAGATAGGGTAGCCACTGTGGGAAGGCACTCATCAAACTGGACATCCCATCGAAACAAGACCTCTCTAGAATCAGGATCAAACAACTTGTACACCTTAACATCCTCACAGTAGCCGACAAAGATGAGGGGTCGACTCTTCCACTCCATGGATCTCCTTTGAGCAGTAGGAATAAATTCCCATGCCTCACTACCAAATACTCGAAATGATGAAATATTGGGCTTGTCATGAGACCAAGCCTCCTTAGGAGTCATATGTCGAATCACCTTGTGAGGCATCCGATTCTGAATATAGTTGGCACAATTAACTGCCTCAGCCCAAAAAGATGGATCCATGGACCTAGACTGAATCATACAATTCACCATCTCCCGTAAAGTCCTATTCTTTCTCTCAGCGACACCATTCTATTGAGGGGTGTAGGGAATAGTAAACTGATACTGCAAACCATGCTGAGTGCAAAAATATCTGAAAGCCTGATTCACATACTCCCCCCCATTATCCGTACATATCTGCCGAATAGAAAGGCGAGACTGCTTCTCTACAAATGTCTTGAAGACACGAAAGGAATCAAAGACATCATACTTGTACTTAAGAAAGTACACCCATGTGCATCTGGAGAAGTCATCAATGAAAGTGAGTACATACTTGACCCTAGAAAAAGAAGGAGTGGGAAATGACATGAGGTCACTATGAATCAACTCCAAGGGTGCCAAAGCACGAGTGGCACTTCCCTTCGAAAAGGGATCCCTATGATGCTTGCCAAGCACACAACCATGACAAACACCATCTATGCAGGAAATCTATGGAAGACCAAGAACAAGTGCCTGTGTACTCATCTGTTGAAGATATCTGTAATTAACATGGCCCAAACGTTCATGTCAAAGCATACTTACGGAATATGCATGTGCTATAAGAGATGAACCTGTACCCTTAGAAGGCTCAAATCCATCAAATTTGTAAAAATGAGATGCAGTATCAACACTCCCAGTAGCCACAACCAGATCAGAGTCATGGAGGTCTCGAATAACCACATCATGTGGTGAGAACTCAACTGTCTTACCAGAGCCAATATGGCAAATCTGATAAATGGATAGGAGGTTCGTCAAGATGTCAAGAGCAACCAAAAAATCTTGTAGAGTGCCCGCAGCCAAGGAGATAGAACCTGAACCTAAGACTGAAAGCTGAGTAGAGTCACCCACTGAAATCTGTGAAGTACCACAGGAGGCAAGAGAAGTGACCAACTGCTGAGAGGGAGTCATATGGTGAGAAGCACCAGAATCAAAAATCCAAGGGGACCCAAAGGTCGATGCCCGAGCAGTGAGAGCATGGCCTTTCCCTGTGGAGGGAGAAGACAACTGAGGTGAGGTGATGTGATGCTGCTGCATGGCTTCCTCTAAAGCCTCTAATCATTTCCAACACTTGGAAACTGGATGTCCTTCCTTGCCACAGAAGCAGCAACTGTCTCCTGATCTCTGCTTAGTCTTGGAGGAAGACTCACTAGACTTCGAAGATTTCCCCTATTTAGGATGAGGAGATGATTTAGAATCAGACTTAGGAGGTGGTTTGGAGGAACACTCACTGCCTACAAAATATTTCTTAGGCTTTGGTTTCTGCTTATGTTTCTCCTTAGATGATTGAACAACCAATGCCTTGTCCTTTGATCCTAAGAGGATATCCATCTGAGAAAGGTGTGACTACTCACGAGACAAACGCTCACAAAACACATCAAAGGTAGGCATGGTAAAACTGGCACCTAGACCGTCCATGGTGGAATAGAAGGTAGAAGCAAATATCTGAAATGGACCATGAAGCTTTGAAATAATCAAGTAGATGCACTCAGTGTTTAACTTATTCTTTCCACAACCCTGTAAAATAGTGCGGATAGTTTTGAACTTGTTCAAAAAATCCTCAATAGTGAGAAATCATTTAGGTAATAGTGAAGTCAGCTCTGCATCAATCTATAATGCTCGGAACTCATTAATGGCCCCAAAAAGTGTCTCAAACTTCAACCACATGGCTCAAGGAGTGAGAAAAGCATCAAGGTGAAACAAAAGATTGTCTGAAATGTGCATGGATAGCAAACCCATAGCTTCATCCATCTTATTCCTGTGCTACATAATCTCAAAAGGATGCTCCAACTGAGGCTAAACCTCATCTAAACAAGACCACAACCCTCATGACCTGAGAATCCTCATCATGCGAGACTTTCAGGTGTGATAGTTGTGTGATGTGAGTAACTCAATTGAGGAGTCGGCCATGAAACCCTGCACCTGTACTTGCTTGTGTTTTTTATTATTATGTGATCTTTCAGAATAGACAGAAGTTGTAGAAGGGTTTGTTTTTTTTTTTTGAGAGTTTTGGTGTTCTAGTTTTCTTATATAAATGATAGAAAGCGAGAAAAAACACCCCCCACAAGAGATAAACACAAACCCTAGTACAAACAGAGAAAGAGGAAGTGATGTAGAAGCAAAAAATACTTCAAAAAAAAATCTCTTGTAGTTGATAAAAATTCTAAGAAAAAAGAATCACATATCTGAAGAGAGCATGCTGAGAGCTTTCCAACACTTATTCGAGTTTGAAAAACGGAGTCTATTTGCACCTTCTATGGCCCTAGAAGTGCAGTAAAGAGATACCACTTTGACTGGAAAAAAAAGATCACCAAAATGGAAAATTTTGCAAAAAATCATACATCATCAGATCGGTGCCGAAAGCAGCTTTCCAACACCTATTTTGGTTTGAAAAACCGAGCTAAAATGCCCGAGTTATACCTGATTTTGTAAAAAAACATAAAATGCCCGATTAGGCCCCCTTTAGCACCCGGGAGCTAAAAAAAACTAGCCTCTGGTCGCCTGGGTGGACCAGGGGGCTAGGACGGTTAACTTGCGGTCACCCATGTTACCACTCGTGGGGGCTGGGAGAGCCGGCGGCAGCTTGGGCGGTGGGCGCGAGTGGCAGTGTGGACAGCGGTCGTAGGCGGCATGGTCAGCGGTCGCAGGCGGCAGCATGGGCGGCAGCTGAGGGCGGCCCGGGCTACGGCCAAGGGCCGTGCCGGTGGAAGGAGGCAGTGTAGGGGTGGGCCGCTGGTGGAAGGGGGTGGCGCAGGGGCTGGCCTTCGGTGGCCGGTGGGCGCTTGGCGGCAGACCGGTGGCGGTGGATTTTTCAACTAGCCGCGCCAAAAACCCAAGCCCAAAAACCTTAAAAAAATGATTTTTTTGATTTTTTTTGTGTTTTTCACCTCGTAGGACGTGCCTTGGCCCTTGGGTAAAATTTTTTTGCTTCCCTAGTTGACAGTGGCCAAATTGGACAAACTATATATGAAAATAAGGGTTTTTGGGCCTTTTGGACTCAACTGTGAGGTCAGTTTTTGCCCAAATTGCACCAAAAAAATGCTTCCCCTCCCCCCCAAGATCCACACAAAAAACCTCTAGAACCTCAGATCTGCTCCTAATGCAAAAAACTCAAAATAAGAATAGATAGCTGCAGATCCAAAGCTATGATACCATGTTGGAGTTGAGAAAATACAACACCATAGGAGCCTAGTGATCTCTGCAAGCAAGAATACCTATTACAAGGAGAAGCAAAGAGAAGCAACAAGGATGCTCAAAAATATGAAGCTCTATATTCACCAAAATGTAAAATGAATAATTACCTCCAAAAAGGAAAGATTTCAACCTTATATAGGTCAAAGAGACCTAAAAAAGGAAAACTCTAGGCTTGCACAAAGGATAAGATTTACAAATATCTTGTCCATAGAGGATAAGGATTGCAAAATATCTTCTCCACAAAGGATAAGGAATGCAAAATATCTTATCCACAGAGGATAAGATTTACAAATATCTTATCCATAGAGGATAAGGATTACAAAAATATCTTATACATTATTATGCACCTAATGTTAGCTTAAGTGTAAAAGAGATAAAAGGGAACTTTAAATAATTAAACAAATATTGTTTAATTAATAAAATAAATAACCAATTACTCTAACAATACACTCTCTTTCTCTTTTTCTTTCCTTCTTTATCAGATCCCTTAGACTCAGTTTTTATAGGGATTGGTTTGGTTGTAGGAGTTGAATGAGATACAAAGCTTTTGGTTGTCCTTGCTCGGGAAGATGGTGTTTGGTATGTGCAGGATCATGATGGGCCAGAAAGTGGCGATATGTAAGTGATATGATGACCAATGTGGCTGACGACTCTTTTTTAACCCAAAATTGATGAAACAAAAAGGGTTTTAAAGGATATTGTCATATTTCCACCAATATAAATTACTCTTTACTTTGAATTTAATACATACTTATTATTCATTTTCTATTTGAATTATGACTAAAGTCCTGATTGATGAGCTGATTGAAAAACATCTATAGCTTTCAAATGGTATCACATTTTTTGAATCTAAAACATGTGTCACATTATATGCTTCACATACTATAGGATTAAAAAAAAAAGAATTGAATTTCATGATGTTTGGACCAAGTTAAGATGGTCAGACATACGATATTGTAAATTTTTAAAAAGTTGTAATAAAAAATTCATAATTAATTATTTACTTGGAAAAAAATTACAAAACAATATGCATCACATTGGGACATGAGTCCTCTACTTATATCTAAAATATTATAAAAAAATATTATAATTTTATTGTTGTTAGGGTGGTTAGATAGACACCCACTTATTTTTTCCCTGAAATTTAAGTACTACTGCATTGAAATTTCAAATTTTCACCAAATAGATTTTTTTATTTTTTAAATAAACCTAGTAGTTTAGAAACTAGATTCAATTTTCTACAGATTCTATTCTTAAATATTTTTGAAATAATATAGATAACTTATTCAATTTTTTACGTCAAGTTGCCTAACTCTGATTTTTCTGAATTTTCTTGCCACTAAAGTGCCTATTTTTTTCATGATGATCCTACGCATACCTTGTTGTCAGACCAATTGATTGAGGTTTTTAATTCTTTGTTGCTTTTCTTTCTGGCTTCTTTTAGTAGATCTGCAGATATGCCCATACTCTTTGCAAGAACTTCAACTTCTTTTCTAACTCTTTTAGTTACCACCGGACCCCTGAGCTCATTTTGAACCTATATGTCCTTTGTATAGGTACCGAACGTCTCTTCTGTTGGATCCAGACGTTTGTTCAGCAAGTTTTGTGCATACATAACCAATATGTTCTATTCAACTTCATACCCCATAGGCATGATCCAGATAGTTCTAGGATCAACAACTTCCATCGTGCACAAATCAACATCCACCATGAAGAAAATTGAATCTTTGTACTTCTCCACAATGGTGGTGGGAGTTCTCTCCCTAGCTTGCATCAAAGCCTAAAAACTTTTAAAGTATCCCCACATAGTTGCATTATTTGTTTTGGTATCGAAAAAATTGTACAACATATCTCTGATTTGTGTGGCTACTAGTTTGTCCTTTTGCCACTGAACCTTTCCAACTCTCAGAACTTCACCCAAAAAATAGTAGAATAAACACAAAAGAAAGTTACCATATTTGATAGAATTTCTTTACTTTCTTTATCTTTGCTAGATTCTCCATTAGCTGAATTATCAACAATTCAGAGAGATCATACTCAACATTTTCCTTCACCATTTGGTAGGCAACATAACTTGTTGTGCTGGACACAGAGTTGTCTCAGCTAGAGTAATAAATTTTGTACTCAATGACAATGGATGCAAATTTTACATCTATAGCGACAATGTTATCAATAGTCATTTCTCTTCTATCATATGTTGATCTTGTAGCATCAATGACGGTTTGGTTTTTCACAAACTTTAGAATAGGTAATCCACCAGAAGAGTTTAGACCGGTTATTGCATTGATAGCTTCCTTGGGGATTTTGAATGGAATGCTTAGCCACATAAATTCATCATGCACTTGACTCAAAACATAACGAACTCACTCTGACTATTCAAACATGAGAAAATTGAAAATTTGAGTGAACATCTTTATTTCCAAGATTTTACATTCTGGATTTACACAGTAATCTTCACTAATGATATGATTATTATACAAATTCAACAATTGTGATCTTTCCAGTTCTTCAATTTTTGCGTGGATATAAACCCTAGTGTCTTTTGTATGTAAAACTCCATGTGAAACAAATGAAAATGCTCCTAGCGGATTGGTCTCAAGAGACTTGTAAGGATGCCATTTAAATTTAGGATGAGGTATGTCCTTTACTTTGACTACCAGAGGAGTATTCATTTCGACCAAATCACAAGTTTTCAAATTTTTTCTAAAAAATACCTTTTTTGCCATATCCAAATTTGATTGCTGAATCACTTTCATGCTTGAATTTTGCCTCAATTTGCCAAGTTCACCTATGAGCACTCCAAACATCTTTTCTCTAAAATAAAAAGTGACGAATGAAGAATAGAAATGACTTTTTATCACTTGCATACCTAACTCTTTTGTCGCAATAAATGATTAACCGTAATACATCTAGTTACCTTGTTTTTGTGCATTGTGACAAGTAAAACTTATGCAGACCTCCAATACAGTATAAAAACTTCTTAAATGAATTGAACATATGTTGAGAATCCATGCATCTTTTGTACACATCCACACTCGTTATCACTTACCGATTAAGGGGTTAAGAGATTTTCTTGACAACTCCCCCTAGGCCAAAGGCCTGAGACTAATTCCCAGAGGAATTACCAGAAGCAGGTTCTAGTGCTGGCACATTTTCTTCAATAGAGGGATCTTTCTTCACCCATTTCTTCTACATCTGTTGTCTGACCACATCTGTAGTAACTTTTCCTTTTCCTTTGATATCCTTTCACATATTTTTCCTTTGATTTATCGGATTTGGAACTTTCTCCTTCTTCATATCCAAGACCTTGATTGTCACCATGAGTCCTCTGACTACTAATTAGTTCATCAAGCATGGAAGAGCTAGCTTTGAACTTCTCCTTGTACTCATTTGCAGTAGCAATTTCATTTTTGAGATCATCCAGCTGCCTTTCAAGTGCCTCTTCACTATTTTTAGATTGTTCCAGTTCATCATCCAGTCAGCTGCATACTTCATATTTTTCTTTTAGGGATTGTTCTAGGTTCTCTTCATTCTTATTTTTTTCTTCAATCTCCTTGGTTAGCATCATCATGAAAGATTCCATCTCATGCTTTAGGACTATATTATCTTTGGTAAGCTTTTCACACTCTTCTTTTTTTTCTTTCAGGCCTTGACTGAGTTGTTCTTCTTCAATGCTCTTACTATCATTCTGCTTAATTTGATCATAGACTTCCTTTATACTTTCTCTAAACTTATTGATTTTGTCTTTCAGAGACTCAATGAATTTATCAGCATCTAAGATATTTGCTTGCAATTTTTGAACTTCAACCTTTGATTGATCAAGAACATCCAAGGCCACCAAAATTTGTTGTTGCAGACTACTTGAATCCATTAGAACACCTTCCAAGATCTCCCCAAGTTGTTAGACTTCTTTCAGAGGAACTTGCTCTGATACCAATTGTTGGAAACAAGCTACACTAAGAGAGGGGGTGAATCAGTCTTGTGCAAAAATTAACTTTATTAACCTTTATCTTCAAATAATTAATAACATTCAACCATAATGCATATACATGGAGAAAATAAACACAACACGATAACACAAGGAATTTTATGTGGAAACCTTATTAGGGGAAAAACCACAGTGGATGGACAATCCACAAATTAATTTGAGTATACTCAAATGAAGATTACAATAAGGGGAATGCACTTTAATTTAGGCACACTGCCTAGAGCTCAGTGCTCAAGAGAAGGCTCACTTCCTTACAAAATATAATCAAATTAAAACCATCTGAGAGTTCGAACTAAGATAGATAGAATCTAAATATGCCTGATTATAGTTCCAATTAGGCGCAATATATAATCTTTTGTCCTGCAGACTGACTCTGTACTTTTGCTCTGTTCTGCTCGTACCCACACAAAACATTCTCTATGTGCAAGTGAAACTGCACCTTAATTCTCTTTTTCTTTGCTCTAATTCATAATTCACATATCAAAACACTTCATACTACCTTCAAAATGATACAGACGATCTTATATATATATCTGCAACATGGAATTCAATTACACTTTGTCAGCTTCAATAGAACACAAAAATAATTACAACTGTTGGCTAGATCCTTAATTAAATCTTTATGTGCATCCTCCAAAGTCAGTTAAGACATAGAGGCGACCCAAAAAAACATAATTGAGCACAAAAAATTTTAATTAATTACTCCTTATACATGTACGACATAATGCATTCATGAAGTCGACTATAATACAAGAAAGACTGAGAATAAGTCAACTAGATCTTCTAACTTCCACATGAATTGATACGAGCCACTGTGCTTTAGTCTTAACAGTGATAATATACCAAAAAACAATTCTTGAGATGCGTGACAAAAAACAATAACATGAAAAATTTATACAGATCGATGAACACTGAGTTACTGGATACTTTGTTCTTCCTTGTCAATCTTCAAACTATCTACTAGTAGGATTGAATGACAATATGCAAACTTGATCATCGATTATGGTTGCCATCAATGACAACACTAGATGATAGTTGTTGTGTCTCTTTCCAACAAGTCTTTCAATGCAAGTTTATAAAAAATCATGATGACATTATGCTCTTTGTTACCTATATAACTGTAGTGTAGAAAAATGTATCACTTTACATTTTCACACTTGTTTGGGTCCTCCTTGTTAAAATTTGGATTATTTATGCCTTAATTGGTCCTATTTTGCACCCACAAGCCTAGTTAAATGAATTTTTCTAAGGATAATCCCAACATATAATAAATGGAAAATCATAATTTAATGAATTTTGGATATGAGTTCTAGATTTAGGGATCTAGGACCCATATGCCCATCTATGCATATGGGTCCTCCCTAGGTCTCGATCCCTGATTTCAAATGTCACATGGAACATAACACTTCTTGAAGTATGTGTCTCAGGTTTAAGCCTTTGTGACTCATACACCTAACTTGGCATATGAGTCTCGCTTTAACCTAGGACCTATTTTATTGAAAATTCTTGGTGGGATTTTATTATCCTTGAAAGGAATAATTATGTTGCTTCTATACTTGGGAGATAGAATAACAATATTTTTGAAGTATGTGTCTTGGGTTTAAGCCTCTGGGAATCATACACCTAACTTGGCATATAATTCCTGCTTTAACCTAGGACCCATTTTATTTAAAATTCTTGATGGGATTTAATTATCCTTGAAAGGAACAATTTTTTTTGCTTCTATACTTGGGAGATAGAATAATAATCTTCTACAGTCTCATTCAAGCGAAACCCTAGAGATCTCAATCTAAGCTATGCGAAGGAGAGAGAGATCTTATAATAGGGTTGTCCTAGGGTCTGATTATAAACTAAAAAATGGGTTCACGACCAAGCTAGGGCTTGCAAAGACAAATTAAATGCAAGACCTAATGCTCAAATCTAATGCAATGTAAATTTTTACTAAATGACCTAAAAATGCATGTAAAACATAATGAGAAGATGAAAGATGAAAGGTGTGCACCTCGAAACTTGAAGAGAATTGGATGAAGCTCTAAAATGTTGAGAACACTAATTTTAATGTTGAATAGGACTCATATTCTAGTCTGGATGATTTAGTCCCAAAATTAGGGTTTCTGGACAGGAACTTGTTTCTGATAGTGTAGATTTTGGATCTACAAAAATCTCGAAATTGACACTAGGACTCATACGCTAGAAGTGGCGTATCAGTCCAGTTAGGGTTTTCTATAAATTTAAAGTTTGATTCTACTCTTCAATTCATGTTCTATCCTTTCCAATTGATTTCCAGATCCGAAACCCTGATTTGTAACCTATAGAAGCCTTCCAATGATATCCAATGCAAGGTGACAACTTTTCAACTTATAACACTTTAACAAATTTCTTTAAACTTTCTCTTCAATATGTCTTCAACCTAAATCTATAAATCACACACTAAAGAGAGAAAAATGTGGTTCTGTTAGTGGAAAGGAGTTTTCCTTGGTTAAACCCCATTTTGGTAATTAAACCTTGTAATGAAATGAAATAGGAAAGATAATGATGAATGAAAAACATGCAATGTTACAACTCACCAAACCTTAGCAATAAAGTGCTACCAATATGTATGAAGTGGCTGCAATGGATGTAGATCTTGAATCTTGCTTGAATGTGATAGGTCTTGACTTGAATGTTAGCTTGAATCATAAAACCCTACATCACAATTGTTAGCTCAAAACAAACATGATGCATGATGACTTTGATGTGATGCTTAATGCTTGAATAATGTTCTAAAGAAATTGATAATCCACCCTTGAGTGCTCTTAAATTCTCTTGTAAACACTTGAATGCTCTTATGAACTCAAATTTTCTATCAGGATAAATGCTTGAATGCTTAGGGTGAAAATGAGTGAAATAACTTTGTATTTATACTTTTTTATACCCAATTTTCCAAAATTACAACACTACAAGCCGACGTTAGATCTAGGAGGATAAAATCCTGCCAAGAATTTGAATTAAATTTTATTTTGGGCCACATGGAACTCATACACCCAAGTTTGCATATGAGTCCCATTAGGCATTAATTGTGGGACCATTTTCAAAAATGCTCAGAAAGGTATAAAATCTAAATTGGGTCCCAAAACCCTAGGTGGGACCCATATGCCGAAGGTGGCATATGAGTCCCAAACAGCCAAATCTAGGCCACAGAACCTAAAAACACTTGAATTATGATTGGATGTTGATTTATGTCAAGATTATCCTCAAAAAGATGCATTAAATGAGGCTTGTGGATGTAAAATAAGGCCAATTAAAGCATAAAGAAGCCCAACTATCAATGAAAACCTTAGAAAATTGTGAAAGTGTGTTGTAAAACTTTACAACATGTTAAATAAGGTATGATTAGGTTTATTTAGTTTACAAGGGTCCAAGACCTAATGTTAGCATGTTGACACATTACAACACTAAGTCAAGGCATCGTTAAGATGAATTTTATGAGGAGGGCTCAATCCAGTGTGAAAATGTCACTTGATGAAAATTTTCAACACTACAATCCTTTATTTTAATTTTTGACTATTGGCTTGTAGTGTTGTAATTTCAAGAAACTAAGCATAAACAAGTATAAATACAAGGTCATTTCATTAAGTTTCTCGTAGAAAGAAATCTAAGAGAATTCAAGTATTCATGCAATATTTTACAAGACCATTCAAGATAAATTCATAAAGCATTTGGAGCTACATTCAAGATCCAAGCATCATGTCAAAGTTTTCATGCATCATTTGTGTTTGTGAGCTAACATTTGTGATGTAGGTTTCATTATTCAAGCAAGCATTCAAGACAAAGTTTCTAGAATTCAATAAAGAGTCAAGATTCAAATCCATTTAATCCCTTCCACATAATTTTGTGACCTTCATTTCAAGGGTTTTGTGGGTTGAAACATTACATTTGTTCATTCATCATTCCTTCATGCTTCTATTTCATCTCAAGGTTTAATTCCCAAAATGTGGTTTGACCAACACAAACCCCCATTCCCTAACAAAAAAAAAAATTTCTCTCTTAATGTGTGTTTGTAGATAAAGGTGAATTGGAGCTTGAAGATCATTTTAAGGAAAAGTTGCAAAAGTTGCCAAAGTTGTCAAGAATTTGTCACCTTCATAGAAACTCACCTACAAACCCGAATTTAGACTTTCTGACTTGGAGATTGGACAAGAAGGAAGCTACAAAATATCACTAGAGGCTATATAAGTATCATTGAAACCCTAACAACAAGACTGATATGCCCCACCTGGCATATTAGTCCTAGTATACCCCCTATTTTCCATCTTTCTACAAATCTTGATCAACCATCCGAAGATTCTAGATTCTACCTAAAAAATCCTGTAGCGGGACTCATACACCCAACTTGGCGTATTAGTCCTAGTATACCCTAAACAATATTTTTTAGAATTTTTAGATCTTGTTTTCCATCTCCATTCATCTAGGTACTTTTTTGTTCTATTTAGTTTATCAATTTTCTTTCATGCTTTCAATTTTTTGGTTTTCATAGTGAGTTTGCATAAGTGTTTGCATTTATCCCTTTTGAAGATTCATTTAATGGTGAACCCTCATCCAATTACAATAGGATCCCACTAGCCATCACTTAATCAAGCCATTTCATTGAGGTATCTAGTTTCCCAATGAACTAAAGTGTGAAATAGGTCTAGTTCCATCTCCCAAAAGGTGGAACCCTATTTCCTTTTTGTTCATTTTATTCAAAATGGCCAAACTTCATAGTATGTCAAAAGAAATCCCTTATCCTTGGAGATATTAACAACGACAATACCACAAGGTATAGAGATTCCTAGATTTGAGAAATATGGAGGAAAAGGAGATAATTTTAACCATGTTTCCTCTTACACCACCTTATGCAATGATTCTATCCCTGAAGATAAGCTCTTGGCTAAGCTTTTCCCTAGGTCCTTTAAAGATATTGCTCTAGAATGGTTTTCATCATCATCAAATAACTCAATTCGTTCATTCAATGATATTTTTGAGGCCTTCATCAACCATTTCCAAGCGCATATATGATTCCTAAGATTACCTTAGCTGATTTGATGAGATGTAAGCTAAAAAATGATGAAAAGGTTACTGACTTCATTTCACACTATGAATTACTTTATTCCCAAATCAACGTAAAGGTTCTCAATCCTCACCTTCAATGAACGTTCATTGAGAATTTACAAACTAAGATGCAAGATAAGCTTGGAATGATGAAATTTCCTTCCTTCATACACATGTGTACCACCCTTCTTGATTATCAAAACTCAATTAGTAGTTGTGAAACACAACCCACCTCTAGCCATCCTAAAAATTCTGAATCAGCAACTCAAAATAATTACCAACCTTTTACGAAATAAAATAAAGGCTTTCTTCAGCTAAATCCCCCTCAACCAACCCAACATGTTGATACCCAAGTGGCTTCTATAGAGAAGAACAATCCTTTTAACTTTGGGGATTTGAATAGCCAATTTACTCCCTTACCCGATACTGTCCATAACACCATGTTACAACTTCTAGAAAATAACTTGATTTCCTTACCTCTCATTAAAGCTCTTGATCCTACTAAGCCATTACCTCCATAATTTAGATCAAATTCCTATTTTCATTTTCACCATCAAAATTGACATGATATGGAACATTGTAAGCATCTTAAACACACGGTGTAAGACCTCGTTGATTCTAATCATATTCAAATTGGTGGTGTCAATGATCAATGTAATAATTTTGTTTCCCCTCCCAACGAAAACATACAAATTTTTACCAACCCCATGCCAAATCATAATATTTCATTTGTCAAAGCTAGTGTAACAAAGAATGACATGATGAATGTTGACACAAAATAGGAAAAAATGGATACTAATGAAAAATTCCTATGGATAATATGGTTGGATTGATCAAAATTCAACCTTTTAAGGGCCAAACTAAAATACATCTTGATATTTCATTCTCATCAAAAGATATGATCAGAAAGGCACCTGATGGTCCTCTTTACATAGTCGGTCGAATCAATGACAAGCCTACTAATGCTAGGATATTAATTGATCCCGTCTATGTAGAGAATGTGATCACTGAAGAATTCTTACTTTTGTATGAAATCTATCAAGATACATATGATGAACCAAAAGAATGGATAAAAATGCATAATGGTTTTTCTTGTCCTACGATAGGTTCAGTCACCCTTCCTTTAAAATTTGGACTGAAAAAATTAGATGTCTCATTCTCCATCATCCCGATGTTAGATAAATTCCATTTGAAGCTTGGTTATCCATGGATACACTCAATGGAATTTATCTCGTCGATTGTGCATAAATTTTTAAAGTTTCCCTTTGACAATGAAATATTTGTTGTGCACCATAGTGGCTTTAATCTTGTGTCTTCCTGTGGGAATTTCTTATTATATTTGTTTTGGCTCGATCCTATTGAACCTTTTATACCTAGTGAAGATTTATTTTTCAAATTCTATCAAAATTTTAAGGAAAAATTCATAGCATAATTATCCCTTTGAAACATGCCTCAACCCATGATCAAGCCTCCTATCCTTGATGAAACTATTATTGAAAAAAAATCCCTTCCAAGTAACCAAGACCAACCAAAGACAAATCCTTTTCCTCTCTCCCACAAATGATCAAGAGACAACCGAAACAACCTCGTCATGCCTTCTAAGATAATTTTTTTTTATAAAGCTAAGGAGAAAGTGGTTGAACAATCTCCTATGGTTCCTTCCATTCCTCCTATAAGGGAAGAGAAGAAACCCATTGTTGATAAACCTACTCCTACACAAAAAAAACTTGAAAATCATACCAAAATAAATAGAAATTCTAGAGAGCATAGGAATAGATGTCATGCTATTGCTTGAAGGTTAACGAAGAGAACAACAAAAAAAATCAACATCCAAACTCAAGTGAAGCAATACACAATGAGTATCCCTCTTCACCACAACAAAAAGATCCTATATCACAACCACAATAGGGACTAGCACCTTCTTTGTACATTATCATTTGACCTCTCATTGTGATTAACTTTGACGATGATGATGGGATTACTAAAATTGAATTTTTTTTTTTCTTCTTCCATGAGCTTAAATGATAAAAATCATGATGATCCTCCTAAAAAGAGTAACTCACCACATGTTGAACTATGTGATGCTCCTAGTACCACACTTTCTATTGTCCCTTTGGCTAGTTGTTTGCCTTCCACATACAATGAACAAGATTGGGATGCAAATGACTTGCTATAGGTTGACTCACATGTGCCTTACTAGTCTTGTTTTTTTTTTTTTTCATGTTATGTGTGTGATTGCATGTGTGTAATGTCATATCTCATGCTATTATTTTTGATGTATCTCTCCCTTTGTAACATTCCTCTATTTGTATCTACATTCTTCTATATTTCATAAACCTTTATCCTTTTTCATTTGTCTTGGGTTCTACTTTTGGGGATGACACAAGGCGTTGAGAAATTTGGGTCTCTTCCATCTTGAACTAAAATATTTTCTTTTTTTCTCACTCTATTTGTGTCATTCTTCCCGTTCCATGAGTATTTTTCGAATGATGATGTTTTTGAGTTGTCTAAAAACATTGTAGCTAAGACATACTGACCCTAAATCCATGGATCCCTTATGTGATTTTGGGATATCATTGTGGGGGAAACCCCCTTTCATGATGTAACTTCATTTGGAAACATATGATGTGGCATAGGGCTTTCCAAATAAGCTCTCATGTCATTTTAGCATTTATCATTTTCTACTTTAAATTAATTCCTCACAGTTTGGTGTTTAGCAATTTCTTTAAAGTGGGGGCATACATTGGCATTATTCTTTTCCATTTCAATTACAACTCATGTTTCATTGTGTGATTTTCTTACTTCATGTGATGCGTCTTTATCTTTATGGTGACATTGGGAATTATTTCCTTCAAGAGAATGATCTCTCTTAGCATATTATATTCCTCTTAGTGGATATACCAAGCAAAGTGCATTCCCTAGGTTGTGAATCTTCCATTCTTTGATTGGTCCTCTCTTGGAGACATTAGGCATGATGTTCCCTAGGTTGAAGAACTTACATGAAATAATCGAAACTCCTTTTGAACACACTTTACACTATTTCTCATTTACAATAAGCATTATATGGCCACCTTGTATAACACACTTTTCTTGCCTGTGGAGCCATCCTATTTGTTCATGGGTGTTACCATATGAAGCTTTGCTTGCCTCATGAATCCCACTATTCATGTTCTATGGTGCCTTATCCAAGTTATTAGGAGCTATATATTTGGTATGGTTAGTACATATGGGAGTTTACCATAGCAATTAATTTCACATAGCCACTTTCTTTTTTGTGTGGGAACATACCAACCATGTGTGCGTGTCTCACCTCTCTAGGGGCTCATCTAATGGATATCAAATTCCACTAGCCCTTATGAGTGTGCATTTTATTTGCATAGTGGAAATTGTGTTCCACTTGTAAACATCTCTAGATAAACAACTTAGACCTAGTCCACATCATGTTGGATAGGATGTAGAGGCTTGATCCACCCCTTTTCATTTTTCCTTCTTTTTTCTTCTTTATGTATTTGACAATGTATGGTTGTATCTTTTTGTTGCTTTATACATCATTCGCATGTGTTTTATTTTGTTCCTATGTTGGTCTTCCATAGGATCTTGATCATGGGAGCTTGTGCAACCCTCTTGATCATTGTGATCCTATCTCACTAACATTGGTACACTTGGATGCCTCTTAATGTGAATTTGTCTACTTTAGTGTGATTTTGATGCAAGGTCATCCTCTAACTAAAGTGGGGGCTAAATGTATTGTAGAAAAATGTATCCCTTTACATTTTCACACTTTTTTGGGTCCTCGTTAAAATTTGGCTTATTTATGTCTTAATTGGTCCTATTTTGCATCCACAAGCCTAGTTAAATGTATTTTTCTAAGGATAATCCTGACATATAAGAAATGGAAAATAATAATTTAATATTTTTGGTTAGTCGTTCTAGATTTAGGGATCTGGGACCCTCCCTAGGTCTCAGGCCTTGATTTCAAATGTCACATTGAACATAACACTTCTTGAAGTATGTGTCCCAAGTTTAAGCCTCTAGGAATCATATGCCCAACTTGGTGATGAGTATCCCTTTCACGTAGGACATATTTTAATTCAAATTATTGGTGAGATTTTATTATCCTTAATTTCAATTTTTGAATGTTAGGTTGTAGTGTTGTAATTTCAGGAAATTAAGCATAAAAAAATATAAATACAAGGTCATTTCATTAAGTTTCTCCTAGAAACAAATATAAGATCCTTCAAGTATTCATGCAAGAGTTTACAAGACCATTCAAGATAAAATCATAAAGCATTTCGAGCTAAACTCAATATACAAGCGTCATGTTAAATTCTTCATGTATCATGTGTTTTTTTGAGCTAACATTTGTGATGTAGGTTTCATGATTCAAGCAAGCATTCAAGATAAAGTTTCAAGTATTCATTTAAGATTCAAGATCTACATCCATTGAAACCATTTCACACAAGTTTGCAACCTTCATTTCAAGGGTTGGGTGAGTTGTAATATTGCATTTTTTAGTCGATCATTCCTTCATGTTCTTCTCTTTCATTTCAAGGTTTACTTACCAAAATGGATTTTGACCAACGCAAACCCCCATTCCCTAACAAAACAACATTTTTCTCTCTTGATGTGCTTTTGTAGATCTAGGTGACTTGGAGCTTGAGGATCCTTTGAAGGAAATGGCAAAAGTTGTCAAAGTTTTCAAGAAGTTGTCATCTTCATAGAAACTCACCTACATACAAAAATTCAAACTTTCAGACTTGAAGATTGGAAAAAAAGGAAGCTACAAAAGATCACTAGAGGCTATAGAAGTATATGTCCAACCCTAACAAAAGGATGCATATGCCCTCCACCTATCGTATTAGTCCCAATATACCCCCTTTTTTTCCATCTTTCTATATATCCTGATCAATCATCAAAAGATTCTAGATTCTTCCCAGAAACCTTGTAGAAAGACTCATATGCACAACCTAGCACACCCATTATACCCTAAACAAAAATTTTCAGAGTTTGTAGATCTTTCCTTCACATATACATTCATCCAAGTACTTTTCTATTCTATTCATTTTATCAATTTGATTTCATGCTTTCAATTTTCTAGGTTTCATAGTGAGTTTGCATCATTTTTTGTACTTATCCCTTTTGAAGCTTCATTTAATGGTGAACTCTTGTCGAATTATAATAGGAACCCACTATCCATCCCTCAATCGAGTCACATGGTTGAGGTGTCTAGTTTACTCATGAACTAAAGTGTGAAATAGGTCCAATTCTGTAAGGCCCCACCTTGCATGCGATCAGTAAAGCTCTAATATGTTGTATGTGATGCTCAATAGATGGTGATATGTATTATGGATGACAAATAGTGTGATTATTTGATAATATTCTTGCTTTTTATTTTGATATTTTACTTATGCTACCATGAATGTAAGATCCTATTTCATAACCCCCATTTTATTTCAATCAAACAAGTAAGATGATAATTATGATGAAATGAATGCTAAAAATATTTTTAGGATTCATGGGCATTAACCTTGATTTAATTATGACAGATGCACTTGTGAATTTTTTTGATCTAACTTGAAAGAGCTAGGTTCATTGGTAGATGGTTCACTGTTAATGTTATAGGAGTTTAATATGAATTACTAAGGTGGTAAACAAAATGATAGAGTAACTATTTCATTAACTATATTCTCATATTGGAGTAAGTGTGTAGTTCCTTTGATTATAATGGAAATTGAATCACTAGGTTTATTTGATGTATTAATGAGTAAATAATTCATGAGTGAAAATTATGTGAATTGGATTAGATAATAATATGAAGAGATATATGATCTAATTAGGCTGACATTGGTAATGTGCAGGAATCAAATATACAAATAGGAGGATGGATAAATATTGGAATCAAATCAAATACATTTTTGGGAAGTTCTAAGTGTAGCCCTATTTGACTTAAAGGGGGTTTGAGGTTTTATTATTGATTGGGTGATTATGTTTGAGTAGAATCCAATTGTAGGACATGTGATGTGAGTTTGGTTGGGGTTGGAACCCTTGGTTAGGAGAAAAATTCGTATGGATTCTTGTGTGGGTTTTAAAAAGGGATTATTGAGTCAATTTCCTTGGTTTTTGAACAAGAATAGACCCCTAGGACCTATGCCTATGGGTTTGGAACCTTTTTGACATGTGAACTTGTCTTGGGAGTGTGAAAAGACCCCTCTAAAGTTCACATTCATGAATGTGACGAATTCAAAAAGTGTTGGTGCTTGGGAAGAGTGACTTGTCACTCTCAACCTCCTACTCCCCAAAAGTTCTTGGAATTGGCAAAGGACTCACACATGTGTGAGCACTTTTGGGAAAGAGTGTAGGTTTGGAGGATTCCTTTATATCTCAAGAAGATGGAAGATTTGGGCATTTCCCACTTCTCCTTTTGGAGAACTTGTTAAGTGAAGAAAAGAAGGAGGGAGTTGGATGAAAGAATAAGAGACCAAGGAAAGCAGCTTGTAGAGAGATAAGTCATTGTTTTTTTCATTTCTTACTCTTAGTATTGGTAGAGATAGCTTGATCTATGCATTGAATCACAAGTAAGATTGTTTAAGGGATATATTTGAGTGATGTGTTGTATAATGAGAAAACTTGTCATAGCATTAAGCTCTCACCACTGATTTCCATGGTGTATAATGTATTTCTTGCTCGGGGGTATGGCTAGAGCCCATGAGGCTCCATGACGCCATTACAGTAGGGTGGAGAGCAAGCCTTGTTTATTTGGGTGTCAATCCATGCAATTCTTAAAATTAATTTGTAATATGGAAAGTTTTTGTTTTGTTATATATCACGAAAGAAAATTAAAAAAAAAAAAGGGGCAAGGTTGTATTATTGACACATCGTATCCATGTTATTATATTTTAGTAAATTGGGTGAAATGAGAAGTTAGCATATTGTAAAAGAGAAGTCTTAAAAATGAAAATCCGGGTTGTTGTATTATAGCCCTTTTGTGTATTAAATAGATTGTGTATGATGGAGGTAGCAAACTTCTTATTATGAGGGGTTAGAGGGAAAAGGTCAAACTTTATTTACATATGTGTATTCTGAATTTTAACTATTATTTGTAAATCTTGAAAGCTAATATTCTATTGTAGAATGAAATAATGAAAAGAGAGGACTTATCCATGCACATAATATTTGTGTCAATTTAATGTAAAATTTGAATATGTAAAGTTTATGTAAAATGGTAGTTTCTTACTGTACATAAAAGGAATGAGTACTCATTTTGTTGATTCAAGATAAACACAAGAAGAGTAGAAAAGTATATTCATGCAGATTCAAAAAGGTATGTACAAACTAGATTTAAGAACATAAATTTTCTATTATTGCATAGCCAAGTATATTCATGGAGTAACTCTAAAAGAGGAAGCATATCTGAAATCTCCCAGTTAATATGATCTTAATAAAATCGATTATTTTTGTGCCTCAGTCCATCCACCATTGTTATAGACTAGGGAAATCTTAAGCTCTTCCACTTGAAAGCAGCAGGTTATGTCTTTCAATCCAAAGAGGCCGGCTTCATCTTGCGTAGTAACTGTGGTAGTCATAACATTGCCTGCAGAAGGGCCACAGGTTCCTTTGGAGGTTGGCATCCCCTCCATATTTCATTTACTTTTCTGCTCGGTATGCATATGTCAAGGAAACAATAAACGTTAAACCAAAGATATTTAACCCTCTATGCATACATGCTTATTTTTGAATAGCCTGGTTAAATTCGAATGTATACACCATTTTTCAGCTATGTTGATGTTAGTGCAATCATTCTGGGGATGTCGTATCAGCCACACTTCCCCTGCGAATCCATAACTTTAAGTTTAGATTTTGTAGCGATGTGAATTAACCTGTAGAAGTATGGTAGGGAAGAGGTTAGTATCTAGGTACTCTGAGTCGAGAATAGTATGGAAAAAGGGAAGATAAAGAAAGGAGAGAGACGGTTGGCCCCCCCCTTTCCAAACAACAACTCACCCTACCCAATCCACGGATCACATTTAGATGCTGATGTGGTCATCTAGATTGGGAGGGTTAAATTGAATGGTCATTTCGTAAACTTGGCCTATCCTTCCGCCACTGGCTACTTTTAGATTTGTTATTCTACTGATTGAACTCATAACATTAAACTCGAGTTGATGGTACTTGTACCAAGGAAAGGCGTCAAAGTAAATGCCTCTGTTAGATTGTCTTCTGCTCGTTGCAGATTCTCAGACCTATCACCTGCGTGCCTTTCCATTATGAGGTGAAATATCTAATCTGAATTGAAGACTAATTCATTGCACAATGCCAATCTAGCCTACGCTCATTGGTACCCTAGAGCCGACCTGTAAGAAGACTAATGATCTTTCCTTTCATATGTCAGGAACAGTCAATTTCTAGAATTTTCGTATGGCAGAGGTGGGTGATTAATGGCTGATTGAAATAGATTTTGTCCACTGTAAATCTCAGAACCACCTCACCGTATCTGCAGCACCATAAATTATGGAGGAAATTTTCTTATGGGCTTCAACGTTGAAATTATTATTTCATTTAGATTAAATTTGATTACATAGTTGTTATTTAAGAAAATTTTATACCCAATATTAAATTACCCAAGGGACGATAACAATATAATTTCTCAAGACGTATTTTAATAAATATATATATATATATATATCCTTTAGGGATGACCAAATAAGGGTAGGATTGTATATTCGCTTGGTTGGGTCTGATTGTTACCTACATCCAACATTCGTACTGAGTAGGGAGGAAAGGAAATGAAAACTAATGTTCAATCGATGAATATCTGCATTGAAAACTGGTTGGCTGTGTGTCAGATTTATTGTGCATCATCCAATCCATCTTGGTGAGAATTAATCCATTTCAGGCACAGGCTGACAGCAAGTCCTTAGTCTTAGCCCTATAACAAGATATTATGGTTAGAATCATAAATTACTCTAATTACAATTTAACATTTACTAAGAGATTTTTCGTTAATTAGATATCAACGATACTATTTTTAGTAAATTAAATACTGATATTACCCTCACGGTGGAATACCAGTATCCTTGCTAACTATTATAGTCCTAGAATTAATAATAGTAATCAGATAAATATTTGATAATGCAAGTGGTAAAGTTAATATTGTTGTTGGCAAAATATAGATAGTAATTTGTTGCTAATTCAAACAGTGATAAATAAACCAATTTGTGGTTAGATATGCCAGGCAATAGTTGTAATTTGGTGCCTTCAAAATTTATTGTTTTTTATTTCTTTGTATTGGCAGTGTTTAAATACACTGTATTCGGGAAGTTGAAAATTTAGTGGAAATTAATAACTTTACTTTTCCACTGTTCAATATTAAAAAAAAAATTACCGATATTAGTTTCTCAAAAGAAATAAGATAGCAATAATGTTGATAACTGAAAGTGATATTAATATTAAACTTAGTATAAATATTGTTAAAGCAATACTACTATTAAAATTAACAGACACTAATAACTATAGGTTTAACAAAAATAAATAAGTCCTACAGCCACCTTTGTGGAGAGAATGATATCACTGTCTCCTATAGTATTGCTAATGTGTTTTACCACTTCAAACAATGTATTAATACTGGTATTAATTCTGAATTTTGGTTGATAATTAAAAGAAGAAGTAAACAATATATTAAATTGGTTTAGGAGGGCGAGTAAATATGGCGCTTATATGAAGAAGTAGTAATGACGTAAAAAAATAAAAATAAAATGATGATAAGTATCATTAGCAATATTCTTAGATTCTAAAAGAAGAAACTGTACAAATTATTCATGTTAAAGACTCCTTAAATAAAGGAGAGGACAATATATTCCTCTACCTTTCTATTTGTTTTTTTAAAAGAAAGAATATATTAATTAGAACATGAGTATAGGTTAAGGAAATAATAATAAGTAGTAAGAATTACTATATTTTCTTAAGGATTTGTTTTGGTTTAGTTTAGTTTTTTTCTTTTTTTTTAAATAAAATATATAGAAAATAATATATTAGATTGTAAGTAATAATTATTATCATTATTATTTTAAATGGCTCTTTAAAGTGAATTATATATATATAATATATATGAAATATATGTATTTTACTTTATATTCACAAAAGGATAAATGAACAAATAAATAAATAATAGAGGAGATCAAGATATTAGGTAATGGAGAAATAAAGAATAAAAATGAGATCTCAGGGATGTAGTTATTGTGAATAATGCCTATCTCATATTTACTTGATATATGGTAAAATGTTGCAAGGAGAAAGATGCCATTTGAGGAAAACAAACTTATGTTGGGTGTGCATATCTGGTGTGGTTATAAATTAAGAATCTAATAATCAAGATATTAATAAGGTTGCAATGTTGAACTTGCCCGTCAAATATATATAAAGTACATTGTTTGTGTTTAATAACTTTGGTTTTAGAAAAAAAAAAAAAGGGGAAAAAAAAAAATGTTGGGTTTTTCTAGTAGAAAAATTTTGGGCATTACAAATTCCATCTCCCAAAAGGTGGAACCCTATTTCCCTCTTGTTCAATAACCATATGACTTTTTTAAAGTTTTTATTATGTTAAGGTTCTCATCTACAACTTCTCTTGTTAGTGCATCCATTTTGTCTAAAACACCAACATGTTCTAGTTTTGGTATAGATTTTTACTCGTTTATAAAATTTTGAAGCAAATTAAATTTTTATAAACTGCACTCCATTCTACACGTAATGAAAAAATAATAATTAATTTTTGATTAGTTTTCAAAACATCCAGGGGGGAGAACACTCAAATTTTATCTTTTTTGGATGTTTCCACTTCAAAAATTTATTAAATATTATATTTTCATTAAAAATTTATCCATAAAAGCTGGGATAAACTATATGGTATTAGCTAATTTCTCATAGTTTGGATTTTTGAAATTCTAAAAAAAATTAACTTTTTAGGGAGGCCACAATAGACGCTACACTATTTTTATTGATAAAAATAGACCAATTTTGGTTGCCCCCCTTTTTAAAATCCATAATATTCATTATTTTAAAAAAAATAGTAACTTAGAAAGTAGATTCAGAGCACTACAACTCTTGTTTTTGTTTCATCTTCAAATTTTTAGCATAACTATCTTCATTTTCTTGTGAACATCAGAATTTTTTTATTTCAAAAAAAAAGTGGCATCTTAAGAGTCTTTTTTGTGTCACAACTGGGTGCACTTACCCTTCAATGTCCTATTATTTATTGGTAATGATAAAAAAACATTATATGAAATTGTAATTATTATAATTCTATGATATTATATATAAATTTATTCTCTTACTCACTTTAAAATGTTAGGAATGATGCATTAACCTTGCTCATGTTGATAAAATTACAAAAAGTGCAATTTTTGAGTTATAAGGCATTGTTGAGCAAATTATGATTCTTTTTATGATGAATCATAGGGAATATTTGGTTGGAGATAATGTAACCTAAATATAATAACTAATTTGGTAAGTAGATTATAATGAGGATTATGACATATGGGAGGAATATGCTATTTTCGACTATGGATTTATCTTAAGACTTAGATTTGGGTGGCACTTTTTTGGATGTTTCACCTTATGGTTTTTTAATTACCATTTGATAGTTTTATTTAGTGTATCTCCTATATATTACGTGCTTGAGATGGAAATAATGTGTAGAAATTTTTAGATATTGTTAACTTATCCAAATTCCTCCAAATATCTAGTTGGTGATATTCATAAGAAGGCTTGCTCTACATGTGTATTGCAACTATATTACTCACCAAATAATACATTGAACTACTTTGAGGTGTGGGGTTATTCTCCTAAATGGTTTTTCTCTATGTACACCTATATTATGGTATATGTAGCATCAAAAAAAGTAACCCTTTTTCATGCTTAGTTTGGGAATTGACAATTAATGATAGAATGTACTTAATTTTGCCCTATTTAAGTTGTTGTAAAGTTTTTTCTTATACTCTCACACTAATATAGGGTTTCATTAATTAATTATTGTTAATTGAGGTTAATTGGCCCCTTTAATTCAAATCTAAGCCTTATTAATTGAATTTTTCAAGGATCTATCCTGATACCCATTGATATCATAATGTCAAAGGCAAAGTTCATCAAGCATGTAGTTGAGCTAATGTGTGTTGATGTAGCATTCAAGATCCATTTACAAGCATTGATTCATATCCAATTCAAGATCTAGATCTACATTCTACATAGAAACTTCATGTTAGTTTACACATTTATATTCCAAGACATCATCTAAGGTATCAACATTTCATGTTTCAAGTTACATGTTCATGTTTCATTATTTCATCACATGGTTTAATTACCTAAATGGGGTTTGACTTAGGCAAACCCCTATCCTCTAACAATCAACAAGTTTTTCTTCTCTTTGATGTGATTTTTAGGTTCATAGGTTGAAGATTAAGTGGAGAACAGGATTGAAGAAAAATTTCCAAAGTTGTCATCCATATTGCAAGATCATAGAAAGTCTCCTACATAATTTTTTTTAGGTTTTTTGGAGCTGAGCATTGAGAAGCTAGAAGTGCATACATCAAGGAACATAAACCAAATCTCAATTTTTAGAAGCCCTAATAGGGACCCATTCACCAATAAAGGCGAATGAGTCCTCTGTGACCTAAAAATAGCAAGTTTTCTATAAGGTACACATTGTTTCAACCCTCCAAAACTTCCCTTGTAGTTGCTATAACATTTGGGGTTAGTTCCTAATTGTTATTTGCATCATATCATATACATAATTGTATGTTTCATAGCAAAAATTAGTGGTTCATCTTCTTGACCAATTCATTTTGATAAAACCCTCTATTTTTATATGAAACAATATATTATTTTTGTATGTCTATATGTGTTCTTTTTTATGAGTGTTAAAAGATTAAAATTTTCTTAACATTCTCCTCAAAATGTATCCTATTTTTATTTTACTCTTTTTGAAGTTCACCCAAAAATTCATTTTTCTAGGCAACCTCTCAAAGGGGTATCATTCCATCCTCCTTCCCTTTTCAGTAAATTGGGGCATATTATTTTTCTTCTTTGGCATCATGCAAGTTTTTTTAGTTATAATGTGTTGAACAGTCCAGATAATGGAGGGGGGTGAATCAATTATTATCAAACAATTTTCTTTACTTTAATTAATCCAAAGAAAACTTAAATCAATTAGATATTAATGAACATGCAAGCACACAACAACACCATGCACAAAGAACGCCATAATTTACGTGGAAACCCAAGAAAGGAAAAACCACAGAGAATGATAATTCTGAATTATAAAACAACGGTTAAGGTGAGACCAGTTAAGGTGATTTTTACAAGGGCTCATTGTTGAGTTGCTCACTATTGGTTGGGCTCACTACCTAGCTATTATAGCCAAAGATACAAAAAGGCTCACTACCAAAGAGAAAGGCTCACTGCCAAAAGAGAAAGGCTCATCGCCTACAAAAAATGGCTCACTACCAAAAGAATAATGAAAAGGAATCCACCACTAAAAATAACTATCACCAACAATGACACCAGATAGAAACTCACTATCTTTTGCCTTTGGTCATACACTTTTGCACACTTCACAATGTTTGGATATTAAGATTTGGATTCATCACGCTTACCTTCATCTAACAAAAACATCTTATTCTTATACCATTCCATGCTTCCATAATCGCCCAAGTCGGCCAAACAAAAATTCATAGTTTCTAAGTCGACCAAGCACAAATTGAAATAGGTCACCACAAAAACATTCCCATGGTGGAGAGGAATAAAAAATGCAACATATAGAACCTCCTCACTCAAATCAACATGCTACATGATATCCAAAACCACATAATAAGATATACATGTTACAATACAAAGCATGTGTTGCAACACGTTAACTAGCTACTAGATTGGTCTAAACCCAAAATAATGTATCTCATTATGTTACAAGAGGAATGGGACCAAGATAGATACAACCCAAGATAGATCATTACAACACGACATCCAGAACCTGTTAGCAATCAGATATGCACCCTTTGTCAGATTTGTAAAAATCAAACTATCTGTTGAAACATGGAAACTCTTTTCAGATGTGGGTAATCTATGCGAAAAGAGAATCTCCAGAGTGAGTTGGTTCTCCATATGATGATTCTATTCTAAATGATCTCTAGGAAAAAGGATAAAAAGATGAACTTGAATGAACCTATGAATTTAATAATGAATAAATGATGATTGCTTTTCTACCCACAAACAACTCTAAGAAAACAAACAAAGCTTCATAGCTTCTCATGAACACTCAATACATCATTACTTTGCATGAAGATTCTGATTTTGAACACAACATGCAACCTATACTTATGATCTTTCTACATCAAAAATGAAACTTTAGGAAATAACAAGGATTTTGTAAATAGAAATCATAAATTACATCGAACTGCAACTGCAATTGACACACAAATTGAGAAGTAGGAATGCTGATTTCATTAACTGAAGGAGTATTACAATCCAAGAACAAATCTCTGAAATAAAAGACGCTTTGTTTTGCATGAGAGAAAGAATCAATAATTTGGAATGGAAAACCCTAAGTTTTCCTCAAATATATATCACTAAAACCCTAATCCGATCTCAAGAAAAAAACTCAAGGAAAGGTATCAAAAACTGCCCAAGAAGTTTGCACAAAAGCGGAAAAAGACACTTTTTGCATGTGCATACCGAAAAGCTTCTAAAAATAGGTCTTCTTTTCTTTTAAAATGAATAAAACACCTTATCTCTCCACCAAGAAGCTCAAATCCGACCAAAAGAAAGCTCAAATTGATTTGTCTCATAAACTGCCAAAAATAGCAAGATGAATAAAACAATTTATAAAGCATTGTTTTATTTTTTGCTTTACATCATGCAACTCTTAACTTGATTTTGTAAAATACCTTATTCCCCTATTACAACATCCGATTTTTCTATAAAAAATCATAAAAATAATAAAACCCTCTATTACATATTTAATTATTTTTCTTTACAAAACAATTTTAAAAAATAAAGTGCTTAAAATATGAAATTTAATCTAAGGCATATCTCTCCAAGATTTAATTGATTTTCTTGAAAATCAATTACAAAAAATAATTAAGGCTCTCATTCATATTTAAATTGATTTTCTCTCAAAATCAATCAAATAAAACTTAAGGTATTGGACTTGAAAACTTAACAAGAGCATCATTTGACATCACCTAACACTCTAAAGTCCTAAGTCATAAAATATCCAATCAACTCAAACCCTAAAAACTTAGGCAAAAGGAATTATGTAAAGGCCTTAACAAATTTGACCCAAGGCATATGAGAATTCGACCTCACAAGCTATTACCTCAAGTCCTAAAATCGAATTAGGGCATGCATGAAAAAATAAAAGCAAACCCTAAAACTTAACTCATTTCCACTTTGTATCATTTGGAGACTTTGCTCTACTAAGAGAGGGATGCGCCGCCATGAAGAAGCTTGGTTTTGCAGCTTGGAAAAGCCTTGGAAGCTTCAAATTTTTAACTTCAAAGGGTTGATCCTTCACTATTGTTCATGGTAAATTGTCTTCATAGTATTTTGTGGCTTTTCCCATTGTTTTGAAGGGAAAGAATGACCTTCTAAGGCCGTGGCCTATGCATGTATTATCTATGATTTTTTTCCTTGTATTTCAGCTCTCTGTGCTTGCCTTGTCTCTTGTTGACCGCCGTGGGAGAGCTCGGCCCTTATTCTTGAGAGCTCTTAAGACCTTGGCCATTGATTCTCTATCCTTCTACAGGCATCACAAGGTAAGCTTCACTTGTGACCCCTAAAATTTTATGTCCTAATGTAAGATGCTAAACAAATTATTAATGCAATAACATAAATAACATAAAGAGTACACCTCAAGATTAGCCTACAGAAATAAATTGCAAAGAAGTAAGATAACAAATGGATAAGTGATTATACCTCTTTTGTGTTGCTTCTTCCTTGGTTGGCCCTTGATCTTTGGATGTTTTTTGTGCTCTTTGGATGGCAAGTTAAATCAAATATGCAAAGTGATATGCAAGATGAGTGAAGACATGGTAATGGTGAACTCAAAATACTATGGTAAAGGCAAGAGAAGCTCAAATGGAGAATTTACAAGAGTTTTGATAGCAAAAGATTGATTGTTCAAATGAGAGAAAGGAGGGGGTATTTATAGAACAATTTGAATTCTCTAGAGAATTCAACGGTTGAGAGTAAGCCAACAAGATCAAGATGGAGGGCTATGGTGAGTTGAGGACTCACAAGCCCTCACATCTTGACATGTGGAATGTGAGATGGCTTAGGGTGAAATGATGTGGAAATGAGGTGGAAGAGAAGTACATGATGTGGAGGAAGGACAAGTACCTTGTAGGTACCATGGGGGATGGGAATATTTCTTCAAAAAGGAACTTCTTGTCCCTAAATGAGAATGAAAAAGACATTTGAGAAATTTTAGAATTTCTCAAAAATCTCCATGGGAAATGGGAAAGTGGTTGGAGAAATAAATGTGAATTAAAAATTCACATGCTTGAGAGAGTCTAATGGATAAGAGAGGGTTTCCAAAAGGATGGGGATTTTCCACATGTGGGTGATGTGACAAGTTAAAATTTCTAGAAGTCCTTGGCACATGTGAATTAAAAATTCACATGGGGAAGAGAGGAGCCTAGGGTGAATAAATGTGAATTAAAAATTCGCATGGGAAAGAGAGTCAAGGCCAAGAAAGGCAAGTGGTAAGGTTGACCATAAAAGGTATGCCAAATGTGGTTAGTGACCTTGATTAAGGTTGTGCAAACACAAGATTAGGATAATTAATGAGAGATTAGAAGCAAATGGGAGATTATGGAGGATGTGACACTAATCTTGATTAAGTGGTGCACATCCTAATCATGGATTAATTAATTTAATCCAGATTAACAAAGGATTATGGAGAATGTGACAAGGAGAGAGAAAAAGAGGAATTAAAAATTGATTTTAATCAAAAAGGTCAAATGACTAGATTAAATAAATTGTCCTATTTATTTAATTTAGGGAAGAAAAGGCGTAAGGTAAAGTATTTAATTATTCAATTACATACTTTAGGGACCTTAGGAAAAAAATGAAATAATGATTAAATAAATTATTTAATCACTATTAATGAAATGGATGAATAGTAGATGATTTTGACCATATAGAAGTGGTCAAATATAGATGTCTACACTCTCTATTATTCTTTCTGGTCAAACCAAAGCTTTAGAAGCTTATATGCAAAGAAATAATTGTTGTTTCTTTAGAAACGAAATGCAGACAAAGTACTGGCCACACCATGAAAATTTGACTCTGGTTTTCTTCTATGAATTTCTCACTATACCTCACATCCTTTATCTTCAGATTTTGATTTAAATACAACAAACTTGAAATGGTTTCCATAATTTTAGGGGTTTTGTAACTCAGAACTCCTCCTCCATTTGGTCGCACCATGGAAGCACAAATGGGTGCTTATATTCTGCATTTAGATGTAAAACCTCATGTGGGTATTCCTGAAAACAATAAAAATTGAGTAATTCTGCATTTGTATTTGACATACTCGAATGGGTATTCAGTATTCTTGTGTTTAGCTCAAAACCCCAAAATGGGTATTTGTTAATTCTAAAGAAAAAATTCATTTTGTCTTTATGTTGAAAACCCCCATGTGGGTAATCTAGAAATGATACTATCTGTATTTTAGTCTCAAAAACCCCAATATGAGTATGCTAGAAATAATGAGAAATCTGTATATTAATAAATAGCCTGAATGTGGGTATTTGATATTTTGAAGAAAATTGTTCATTCTGATGCATCAAAAAATGAATTTGACCCACCCTGAATTTTGTTTACATTTTGAATTCTATAAAGAAAACCCTTGCATAGGTAAATATTACCTTGAAGAAGACCACATTTCTGAGATAAAAATTTCACATGGGTATTGAAACTTCTGTACAAATTGCATTTTTTCACTTTAGCTATTTACCTTCCATTTTCTGAAAATGAGTATATATGAACTTAGCTCCATTTTATTTCTAGTTTACTTATTTTATCTTGAATTTTCACTTTATGAGCTCAATTCCTCAACTCTGGTAGAAACTGAAATGAAACCCCGAATGGGAATTAAACTCCTTATAGAAAAGTAGGCCATGAACAAACCCTTGTTGCATTTCATGAAGGCATTAGATGTATGTAATCTTTGGAACTCTTAGGACATAAAATGTAAGATTCTCCATGCTTTGTGAGCCTTGTTTATTTTGCAAATTTATTATTCACTATAACTCCCTATTTCACTTATGTTGCTTCAGCTTAGACCCTTTAAAGCTTTGTCCATTTTGGGAATGTCTTTGTCTTACTCAAATTCTTATCAAGTACTCTTTGAAAGCATATTCTGATGCTTGAAAATATGAAGCTCTTCTCAAGCTTGTTTATCCTTACATATTCTTGGTCTTCAAATTGGCACTCCTCATGCATTTTTATGCTCCATTTAATAAAAATGCTCCATGCACCTGCTCTCTTCTAAAATGAAAATCTAAAACAGTGTTCTTTGTTGAGGCATTATGTATGCTTGTTTACTATCACAGTTTAGAGGTAGAACGCTTCTGATCCAAAACATAAAAATATAGAACAACACCCAATGTGAACAGATCTATAGCAACAAAACAATCTATGGCAGAAATACCAAAATTTTCTAGAATAAACATGATAGATTGATAGTTTTCAGCTAAAACAAATTGTCAAATTATTATCCATTTACAATTTTCACTTCAATACTTTGATTTGACTATTATAAATGCATGGTAAATTTGATTACTCATTTAGTTGTATACCGCAAAAGAGAAAGATGATTGTATTTTCCTTCTCAACCCACTCGTAATGTATAAGGGGCAGCATGCTGAGCTCTACCCTTATGGGAGCCCATTTTTACCCACATGCTTGGTCTTCAAAAGATAATCAACTACATGACCTTTCCTATACCTGCACAAGGAAACAAACAATATTAGCATAAAAATAATGTATGATGATGATGTCTTCTCTTTCAGTTCATGTCTTTATTCCTTCCTTCAGTTGATTCTATGCATTTCGAAGAGTGAATTATATGTCTGTTGGTAGAGCTTGTATTATAACTCATATCCGGAGCTCTTAAATGACACCCCTCTCAATATCTTGCAGGCACACTCAGAAGCGGAAGAAGGACGAAGCAAGCAGCAGCGTCTCAACCGAAGATGAAGAATCAAGAAATGATGGATATGTCTTATGCTATCTGCTTTCTCATTTCTTTTTACCTTTAGTTATAGAATTTACTTTCCGCAATAAATGGAATTAGGTAAAACCATGGCTTGTGTGGATATTTAATTTCATTCTTTCATTTCCATTTCTAAAGAAAAAAAGCATTTAAAATGCAAAGTTGTACCATCATTTGCATTCTTGCAATCAAATGAACATATGTAATGTGAATCATTTTATAAAATAAATGAAATCATTCTGTTATGCTTTATCATTTGTATATTCAGTTTTGTACTCCATTTGATTTTGCAAAAAACATGAGTAATACTTCTGAAATTCAGTTTTCTCAAAACACCTGCACAACTGTCACTTGATAAATGATAAATAAGGTGAAAATAATACTTAAGCATATGCAAAAATAACTGTATTTTCACTTTCAAATATAAACATATCTAAACCAGCTCCACCAATTGAGTTGTAGTGAAAAATTAGTAACATTTTGGCAATTTCCACTAGATGCTTGCCAGCTAAGCATAGATCAGTTGCCTTTCAAAAATCTATTAGGCATGGAGTCAAATCTACCCCATCTAAAACTCAGAACTTGAATAGCAACACTCCAAACAATAGCAAAACAAAACGAAACAATGCAGAAAGAAAACTAACAGGCCCTGATGGCCATCAGAACATATGCAACAATGCTTAGGGAAAGAAAATTACTGAGAATAAATGCGCATAATGCACTTATTTGCAATCAACTACTCTACCTATTTACGAGATAGAACTTATCTTAGAGGCACTACTTGACGTAGATCCCATTAATTGGGATAAACATCACCTCTCCAGTCAATTTAGAAAGCTGAAAAGCGTTGTGTTCCTTGCACTCCATGATCACATAAGGCTCGTCCCAAATTGCATCGAATTTAAAATGTTGTCCAGGTCTACTCTTATATTCATTCCACTTGAAGACCAGATCACCAATAATGAACCCTCGTGGTCTTGCCTTCTTATCAAAAGAGCTCTTCATCTAAGCTTGATGTATCTCAAGTTGTCTCAATTCTTCCCTTCTAGTTTCTTCGAGTTCTACCAGCTGTGCAAATCTCAGCTCAAGAGGCTGTTCATTCAGCAATTCCACCTCCTTAACGAAATTCAAAGTAGGAAACTCGATAGAAATAGGTAACTCAGCCTCTTTTCCATAAGCAAGTACATAAGGAGAACAACCAATGGCCCTTTTAGGAGTCACCCTGTCAGCCCAAAGAGCTAACTTAAGCTTTTCATGCCATATCTGTTGATTGTCCTCAATAGTCTTCTTGATTATCCAAATCAGATTCTTATTTGTAGATTTCATCTGACTATTTCCGTACAGATAATAATTAGAAGATGTATTTAAATAAATGTTATTCCTAACTGACCAATCAGAAATCCTTAAACCGATAAAACCCAAACCATTGTCAGAGATTATTGAATCTGGAGTACCAAATCTTGACACTAAGTCCTAATAAAAGTTAAGCACATAAGTCTCATTTGCTTCTTTTAAATCAACCCCCTTAGTCCATTTAGTAAAATAATTTGTGGGGGTAAGTATCCACTTATGACCCGTGCTCAAAGGCAGGTTGATTGGCCCAATAAAATCTTTGCCCCACTTAGCAAAGGGTTGTTCCACTTGAATCAGATGCAGAGGCAGAGCTACAAGCCTCTATTTTCTAGAAAATAAAGCACATTTTTCACATCTTTGGACCCAAGCAATAGCATCTTTAAATAGATCTAGCTAGTAATAACCAACCCGCATAATTTTTAGGGTTGTTCTTGCAGCAAAGAGGCCTCCTGAAGGCCCATCATGAAATTCTTCTAATAGCTTGTCCACTCAATCAGGTTCAATGCATCTTAATAAAACACCTTGAAAATCTCTTCTATATAGAATGCCATCAATAAATGCAAAAGGAATAGACTATAATCTATAATACCTCCTTTTTGCTTTGTCTAAGCCTTTGGGGCACTCACTAGTTTGCAAATAATGCATCATTTGCTGCACCTAGGTAGCAACATGAATTGGAACAACAACTGCATCATAATCATTTAACACTGTACCAACACTTTCAGGTTCTTTTAAGTTGTTGGCCACTTTATTTTCTGCAATCTGTTAACACAAACCCTTGCCTCTGACAAGCTTGGTTATTTTAATATCAATATCAAACTCCACAACCTTGGTTATCCAACCAGCACGCTTATCATTAATTTCATGGTTCAGCAAGAAATCTTTAATAGTTGAATGAGCAACTAATAAATGAATTTTGTTACTTGATAACATATGCCTAATATTTTTGAGGCTTCTTACAACAGCAAAAACATGCTTTTCAATGAAATAATATTTCACCTCATAATCATGTAATACTTGGATAAAAAAAGCCACAGGCTATTCCAAGCCTTCATCATTTTGTTGGCACAACATAGTGGAAATGGTGTCAACTCCTCCAAAAGCATAAAGAATGAATTCCATGTCATAATTTGGATTAATGAGAGTAGGAGCAGTTGTGAGGGCTTCTTTTATTTTCTCAAAGCTCCTCTTACCTTCCTTGGTCCAACTAAAAGGCACATTTTTCTTAAGCATAACAGTGAGGGGCTACAACAAAGCTACAATGTTAGGAATGAATCTCCTCACAAAATTTATTCTTCCACGAAAGCTTTGCAATCCTTTCTTGTGAGTTGTCAATGGCAGTTCAAGAATTGTGGAGACTCTTTCAAAGTCTATAGGAATAACTTGTTTCGAAACAATGTGTCCAAGGAGTTTACCTTTGTGCATAGAAAAAATACATTTTTCTGGATTAAGAGATACTCCAAATTCTCTACACGTTTAAAAAATCTGTTTCAAATGCTCAAAATATTCTTTAGCATTTCTGGAAAAAATAGTAATGTCATCTAAATAAACTAGGACAAACTTGTTCATGAGGCCATGAAAGGCCATGTCCATCGCATGCTGAAATGTTGCTCCAGCGTTAGATAGGCTGAAAGGCATCCTTTTATAAGCTATGGTGTCCTATTTAGTTGTAAATTCTATTTTGAACTGATCCTCCTGTTTGACCAGAATCTGGTTAGAACCTAAATACCCATCCAGTAAAGAAAATCGGTCAGAACTAGAAACAACTTGTAAAATTTGTTCCATAGAAGGGAGTGGATAATGGTCTTTCAATGATGCTTTATTTAAATCATGAAAATCAACACACAATTTGATTTCCCCACTTTTTTTCCTAACTAGTAGTAAGTTAGACACCCAGGAAGTATGCTTGATAGGAAATATAATACCACTCTCAACTAACTTATTCAGCTTAGCCTTCATAAGATGCTCTAATTTGGGATTAAGAGGTCTTTGTTTCTACCTTACGAGTTTAGCATCAGGTTCTAGTTCAATAGTATGTTGGGCTAGCTCTAGATCAAAACCTTTCAAATCTTTGTATTCCCAAGAAAAGACATCGCTAAACTCTTGACATAATAGAATAAAAGCTTGTTGTTCATCTTTATTACATACCTTTCCTAGCTTGAGAAGTTTACCTTTGAAAATTTCAATCGCCTCATAATGTTCTTCTTGAAAAATCATGTTGCATTTATCTTTTCACACCTAGTCATCTGAGTTGAAAACAAATTCCAAGGTCACCGATCCCTTTGGCAGATTTTTTGTCTTTAATTGAACAATTTGGTTATCATATTGTTGTTGCCACTTTTGTTTATTCCCATCTGCAAATTCTACTTCAGCAATTAAGAAAATTACAATCTGCTCATCGCTGTCAAAAACCTGCCAACTCACATTATTTTTAGGTACCGAAGGTCTGACTATGATCTTAACATATTGACATTCCTCTACCTTGTGGATTTCATTTGGAATATCGAACTGAGCCCCTATGGCAGTGAGCCTATCTGCATGCTTATTTTCATTTCTAGGAATTGAACAAATATTAAAAGCATCAAAATATTCAATCAAATCCAATACATGATTCTTATATATTTTAAGTGCATCATTTCTTGCAGCATTTAGATTTCTAATTTGATTCACTACTAGTTCTGAATCACCATAAACACGTAAGAATTTAATACCTCTTTTTCGGGCCCATTCTAGGCCATGTACAAGTGCTTCGTATTCAGTTGTATTATTTGTACAACTAAAAGGAAATATGAAAGCTGAATAATATTTATCTCCCTTTGGTGAAATTAGCATGGCTCCACCACCAGCACCTACATTGCTCCTTGAACCATCAAAATAAAGCCTCCAAAATTCATTTTCCTTCTCTGCAAGTTGTCCTTTCTTCTTAAACAGATTAGGCATATCAAAATAAGGTTCACGGATCATATAAACCCCTAATCCTATCTCATCTATGTGCTGGAAAGGATCAAGCTCATGATCTTCGGCTGCCCATTCATCTAGATTTATATTTTCTACATGGGTGTTGTGGTCTAAGGTCATGGTTTGCTCCTCCAGTACCAGGCTGACATAGAGGTTAGCATTTATAGGGCTCAGGACATATGGTTCGATATGCTCTTTGGCTAAATCTTCAGACTTTATGGTCACTTTAGTACCATACCTTGTTCTAAAAAATAAATGAGACCAATCAGAAGACAAAAATCCACCTAGCTTGGCCGTAAAATCCCTTGAAAGGCAAATGGAAAAATGAGGTGGCAAATCAATAACATGTATATGTTGATGAATCACAAAACTAGGGGATGTGTGCAAGGTAGGAGCTAAAGTTTTTACTATACCAACAGTTTTAACAACATACCCATCCAAATGAACTACACCCTTATGAGAATTGGGTTCATAAACAATACCTAATGCATCAGCTAAGCTTTTAGGCATAACAAAGCTACATGCACCAGAATCGATCATATAGTTATGAACAATCTTATTGCCAATAATCAGACTTAAGTAAAATGGGGGAGGATTTACCTCCCTAATTTTCCGCTCACTCTTGGCCTTTGAGCTATTTGTGATCAACACTTTGGCATTCCTTTGGTTATAATTAGAAATAGAAAGATCTACTAAAGCATCCTACATCAAACTCTTTTGACCAGGAATATACAATGTATCCATAACTGACATGTTGACAGTGGCTTTCTTAAGATGTTCAACCACATTGAAAGAAACAGGAGATACCTTTTGTTGGTTTCTTGTGATAGTAGCATCACTCCCTTTCTAAAAAGGTTGTGATTGCACCTCTGACTACTCTTTGCCAGGTATTTCTTGGCCTCTTTGCTTAATTTTCACTCTTGATTGCGTTGCAGCATTAGTATTAGATGTAGAAATAGTTTGTTTATCCTTTGTAGGCTACTGCTATGAACTTCCAGCTTGCAGTCCCAAATCCATTTCTCTTTTTTTCCATCTCATGTTGGCTGCAATAGGAGAATCTTACTGATCCTGGCCATTCATGCCATAGAACTTGGAACTTTGCTAGTTCGACAAAGAGACCTCAAAGCCTTCTTGTTGTTCTGGACTTTGATTTGGAAAACTTTTTGAACCTGCATAACTATTTTGGACCATTAAGGCCTGATTTCTCATGCCATTAGAACATGTTGATTGTTTATGGGGTTGATTGCATGGATAACACCAATTGCAATACTAGGCAATATTATTCTGAGGCATGAGTTCCTTTGATGAATTGGCTACGTTTGGGTTGTATGGTTGGAATGGTCTTGGATTAAAACTCTTCCTTTGGCCCTGATAATCATTCTAAAAAGTGGGCCTATTAGGCTGGTTCTACTGATAAGTGGCTTGATAAGGCTTATGTTCATGACCTAATTTATTTTTAGTGCTCACAAGATCATTCCCAAAGGTCTTGAGTATAATTTTAATCTCCTGAATTTCTTGGTTTTGGGCTAGAGCTGCAATCTCTTGGGCTGCGTTATGATAACCTATCGCTGGAATAGGCAGGACAACAACTAAGGGAGGTAAAGCAGTAGGGGTAGGTGGCTGTATTTCAGGAAACAATGACATAGGGGGTCTAGGGGCTATATCTCTAGCTTGGATGAGACAATTCTCGGGTCTGATAGTGATGTCATATGCATTAGGGAGTGTATGCCCACTTGTAGATTGGGTCATGACCGAAATCTTACTATTTAATGATTTTATGTAAAACAGAAAAAGCGTGAGATGGTAAAGGATTTACCGTTGCAGGAATTCTATCCCAGGTTCTTTGAAATCGGTAGTTGAAATCAGCTAAATGCTCATGTGGTGCCCTCTGAATAGTGCTCAATTTCTCTAATAGGGACAAATTATCAAATTTATCAACAAAGAACTGGTATAGACCATTACCTAATGCATCCCATGTCATGATTGACTTGTTTGCGAGGCCTCTAAACCATTGCAATGCTTTCTCCTTGAGTGATGCAGCCAAGAGTCTTAATGCAACATTCTCTTGCATGATGTTGTGAACTGGGCATAGGGTAGACACGTCACAAATATGCTCAACTAGTGTTGTGTGATCCTCTCTAGTGAAGAACGACATGCTTCTAAGGGCTGCAACTAGGATGTTGTCATGTTCAACAATGTCTTTTGGACCACCTCCATTAAAAGGTTCAAATGGGTGTTGTCTTGGTGCTGCCATTGACAGTGCTTGTGATATTGGAACCAGGATTCCTGGTGATAAAACCAAAAATTTGAAAATAGGAGGTGTTGATTTTGACCTCGTAGGTGTCTCAAACAACCTCTTTGTTGTTCTCCCTCTCCTTCATGGTGGGGACAATTGTCGATATTCAAAAGGTACAACACTTGATCTAGTTTGTAATTTTCTCATGCATAGGCTGCACTAAGTCTGCATGTAAAATATAATTGGAGTCACTAGGTATATTGAAATGGGCATCATAGAAGATCGAATAACCTACTGCATACACCAAACAACAACTTTAAGATATTAAAAATTCTTTGAAATTGATTTTTAGAGTCTCACCGGGCATGCCAAAAACTATTATCAATCAGATATGCACCCTTTGTCAGATTTGCAAAAATTAGACTATCTGTTGAAACATGGAAACTCTTTTCAGATGTTGGTAATCTATGCGAAAAGAGAATCTCCAGAGTGACCTAGTTCTTCGTATGATGATCCTATTCTAAATGATATCTAGGAAAAAGGATAGAAAGATGAACTTGAATGAAACTATGATTTAAAATTAATTTAATGATGAATAAATGATGACTGCTTTTCTACCCACAAATAGCTCTCAGAAAATAAACAAAGCTTCACAACTTCTCATGAACACTCAATACATCATTACTTTGCATGAAGATTCAGATTTTGAACACAACATGTAACCTATACTAATGATCTTTCTACATCAAAATTTCAACTCTAGGACATAACAAGGATTTTGTAAATAGAAATCACAAATTACATCGAATTGCAACTACAATTGACACACAAATTGAGAAGTAGGAATGTTGATTTCATTAACTAAAGGAGTATTACAATTTGAGTACAAATATCTGAATTACAAGACCCTATGTTTTGCATGAGAGCAAGAATCAATAATCTGGACTAGAAAACCCTAAGTTTTCCTCAAAGATATATCACTAAAACCCTAATCCGAGCTCAAGAAAAAACTCAAGGAAAGGTATCAAAAACTGCCTAAGAAGTTTGCACAAAAGCGGAAAAAAAAACACTTTTTGCATGTGCATACTAAAAAGCTTCTAAAAATAGGTCTTCTTTGCTTTTAAAGTGAATAAAATGCCTTATCTCTCCACCAAGAAGCTCAAATCCAACCAGAAGAAAATTTAAACTGATTTGTCTCATAAACTGCTAAAAATAGCAAGAAGAATAAAACAATTTATAAAGCATTGTTTTATTTTCTGCTTTACATCATGCAACTCTTAACTTGATTTATTTTTCAATTAAAGATTAAAAAATATATTTTGCAAAATACCCTATTCCCCGATTACAACATCTGATTTTTCTTATTAAAAATCATAAAAATAATAAAACCCTCTATTACATATTTAATTATTTATCTTTAAAAAACAATTTTAAAAAATAAAGTGCCTAAAATATGAAATTTAATCTAAGGCATATCTCTCCAAGATTTAATTGATTTTCTTGAAAATCAATTACAAAAAATAATTAAGGCTCTCATTCATATTTAAATTGATTTTCTCTCAAAATCAATCCAATAAAACTTAAGGTATTGGACTTGAAAACTTAACAAGAGCATCATTTGACATCACCTAACACCCTAAAGTCCTAAGTCATAAAATATCCAATCAACTCAAACCCTAAAAACTTAGGCAAAAAGCATTATGTAAAGGCCTTAAGAAATTCGACCCAAGGGATATGGGAATTCAACCCCACAAGCTAATACCTCAAGTCCTAAACTTGAATTAGGGCATGCATGACAAAATGAAAGAAAACCCTAAAACTTAACTCATTTCCACTTTGTAACTTTTGGAGACTTTTCTCTGCTAAGAGAGGGATGCAATGCCATGAAGAAGCTTGGTTTTGCAGCTTGGGAAAGCCTTGGGAGCTTCATATTTTTAACTTCAAATGGTCAATCCTTCACTGTTGTTCATGGTAAATTGTCTTCATAGTATTTTGTGGCTTTTCCCATTGTTTTGTAGGGCAAGAATGACCTTCTAAGGCCGTGGACTATGCATGTATTATCTCTGATTTTTTTCCTTGTATTTCATCTCTTTGTGATTGCCTTGTCTTTTGTTGGCCACCATGGGAAAGCTCAAACCTTATTATTGAGAGCTCTTAAGAGCTTGGTCATGGATTCTCTATGCTTCTACAGGCATCACAAAGTAATCTTCACTCTCTCTAGTATTCTTTCTGGTCGAACCAAAGCTTTAGAAGCTTATATGCAAAGAAATAATTGTTGTTTCTTTACAAACGAAATGCATACCAAGTACTGGCCATGCCATGAATATGTGACTCTGGGTTTCTTCTATGAATTTCTCACTATCCCTCACATCCTTTATCTTCAGATTTTGATTTAAATACAACAAACTTGAAATGGTTTCCATACTTTTAGTGGTTTTGTAACTAAGAACTCCTCCTCCATTTGGCCACACCATGGAAGCATAGATGGGTGCTTATATTCTACATTTAGATGTAAAACCTCATGTGGGTATTCCTAGAAATAGTAAAAACTGAGTAAATTTGCATTTGTATTTGACATACTCAAATGGGTATTCAGTATTCCTATGTTTAGCTCAAAACCCCAAAATGGGTATTTGTTAATTCTGAAGAAAAAAATAATTTTGTCTTTTTGTTGAAAACCCCCATGTTGGTAACTTGGAAATGATACTATTTCTATTTTAATCTCAAAACCCCAATATGGGTATGCTGGAAATAATGAGAAATTTGCATATTGATAAACAACCTGAATGTGGTTATTTGATATTTTGAAGAAAATTGTTCATTCTGATGCATCTAAACACGAATTTGACCTAGCCTAAATTTTTTTTACATTTTGAATTATGTAAAGAAAAACCTTGCATAGGTAAAATTCATATGGGTTTCGAAACTTCTGTACAAATTGCATTTCTGCACTCTAGCTATTTACCCTCCATTTTCTGAAAATGAGTATATATGAACTTAGCTCCATTTTATTTCCAGTTTACTTCTTTTATCTTGCATTTTCACTTTATGAGCTCAATTCCTCAACTCTGGTAGAAACTGAAATGAAACCCCGGATGGGCTTGAACTTCTTATAGAAAAGTGGTCTATGAACAAACCCTTGTTGCATTTCACGAAGGCATTAGATGTATGTAATCTCTAGAAATCTCAGGACATGACATGTAAGCTTCTCCATGCTTTGTGAGCCTTGTTTATTCTGCAAATTTCTTATTCACTATAACTCCCTATTTCACCTATGTTGCTTTAGGTTAGACCCTTTAATGCTTTGTCCATTATGGGAATGTCTTTTGCTTACTCAAATTCTTATCAAGTACTCTTTGAAAGCATATTTTGATGCTTGAAAATTTGAAGCTCTTCTCATGTTTGTCTGTCCTTACATATTCTTGGTCTTCAACCTGGCACTCATGCATTTTTATGCTCCATTTAATAAAACTGCTCCATGCACCTGCTCTCTTCTAAAATGAAATTCAGAAACAATATTCTTTGTTGAGGCATTATGTATGCATGTTTACTATCACAGTTTAGAGGTAGAACTCTGTTGCTCCAAAACATAAAAAATATAGAAGAACATCCAATGTGAACAGATCTAAAGCAACAAAAAAATCTATGGCAGCAATACCAAAATTTTCTAGAATAAACATGTTAGATTGATAGTTTTTAGCTGAAAAAAGTTATCAAATTATTATCCATTTGCAATTTTCACTTCAATACTTTGATTTGACTATTATAAATGCTTGGTAAATTTGATTAATCCTTCAGTTGTATATCTCAGAAGAGAAAGATGATTGTATTTTCCTTCTCATCCCACTCATAATGTATAAGGAGCAACATGCCGAGCTCTACCCTTGTGGGAGCCCATTTTTACCCATGGGCTTGGTCCTCAAAAGATAATCAACTACATGACCTTTCCTATACCTGCACAATGAAATAAACAATATTAGCATAAAAACAATGTATGATAATGATGTCTTCTCTTTCAATTCATGTCTATGTTCCTTCCTTCAATTGATTCTATACATTTTGAAGAGTGAATTATATGTTTGTTGGTAGAGATTGTAGTATAACTCATATACGGAGCTCTTAAATGACACCGCTCTTAATCTCTTGCAGGAACACTCAGGAGCAGAAGCAGGATGGAGCAAGCAACAACATCTCAAGTGAAGATGAAGAATCGCGCAATGATGGATATGTGTTCTGCTATCTTCTTTCTCATTTCCTTTTACCCTTAGCAATAGAATTTACTTTCTACAATGAATGAAAGTAGCTAAAACCATGGCTTGTGTGGATATTTAATTTCCTTCTTTCATTTCCATTCTAAAAGAAAAAAAGAATTTAAAATGAAAATTTGTACCATCATTTGCATTATCGCAATCAAATGAACATATGTAATGTGAATCATTTCATAAAATAAATGAAAACATTCTATTATGCTTTATCATTTGTATATTCAGTTTTGTACTCCATTTGATTTTGCAAAAAACGTGAGTAATACTTTTGAAATTCAGTTTTCTCAAAACACCTGCACAACTATCACTTGATAAATGATAAATAAGGTGCAAACAACACTTAAACATATGTAAAAATAACTATATTTTCACTTTCAAATATAACAATATCTAAACCAGCTCCCCCAATTGAGTTGTAGCGAAAAATTGGTAACAAAACCAGGCCAATCTGGATCACCAAAGCACCAAAACAAAACATCGTTCACACAACCAAGATATGTTGACATCAATGAAAACCATTAATGACAACATGCAATCAACATCATCTCAACACATTCCAACAATCTCCCCCTTTGTCATTGATGGTATCATTCATCAATAAAAAACCAAACAACTCAATGTCAGCATTAAGGACCATCTTATCTTCTTTTCTTCTCCCCCTTTGACATCAAAGACAAAGGGAAAAACTCCCCTTGAAAAACTTACTCTGCTCCCCCTATGATGAAGCCACTAAACATTTATCTAAATAAGAATGAGCATACAATACCCTAGACCAATGCACACCTCAGTGCATGTTATTATAGACTAGGAGGGTGTAGAACCCCTAACGTTTTCTCGAGATACTCAAAAGTATCTTTTCTCAATGGTTTTGATAAAATATATGCAATCTGCTCTTTTATAGGTACATATTCATGTTTTACTTCATTGTCGAAAACCTTCTCTCTCAATAAATGATATCTTATGGATATATGCTTCATTCTAGAGTGCTATACCAGATTCTTGGACATATTTATTACACTACTATTGTCACACATGATTGAGATCGATTCATTAAATGATATGCCAAAATCCTTCAATGTTTGTTTCATCCACAATATCTGAGTGCAACATGAGGAGGTTGTAATGTATTTAGCTTTAGAAATAAATAAAGATATAGAATCTCATTTCTTATTTGACCAACCAACCAACTGAGAGCTAAGGAAATAAGTTCCACCAGTTGTACTTCACTTGTTATCAACACATCCAACCCAATCAACATCAGTATAGGCTATCAAAGTGAAATCTGAGTCCTTTGGATACCATAACCCCAAATATTTTGTACCCTTCAAATATATAAAGATCCTTTTTACCGCAACAACATATGATTCCTTTGGTTCTTGCGACTAAATAAAATGCATACATAATGTTTGGTCTAGTAGCAATCAAATATAACAATCCTCCAATCATTGATTTGTACATGCTTGCATCAACTTTAGGTGATTCATATTCTTTTTTCAACTTACATCTAGTAACAATAGGTGTAAAAATCGGTTTAAAATTCTCCAATCCAAACTTCTTCAATAGTTCGTTCATATACTTGGAATGAGAAATGAAAATTCATTTATTGTTCTAATTTACTTGCAATCCAAGGAATAAATTTAGCTCACCTATCATAGACATTTTGAATTCCTTCTACATTTCATCAGCAAATTTTCTACACATATGATCATTTCCTCCAAAAATTATGTCATCAACATAAACCAAAACAATCAACATCTAATCCGAGTGAGTTTTGTAGTATAAATTACTGTCAGTAGATCCCTTTTGAAATCCTTGTCCAATCAAATACTTGTCTAATCTGCCATACCAAGCTCTAGGTGCCTGCTTCAATCCATATAAATATTTCTTCAACCAGTAAATGACATTTGGTTCACTTCCGGATTTGAATCCCTCTAGTTGCTCAATGTAGACTTCTTCCTTTTGTTCTCCATTCAAGAATGCAAATTTCACATCCATTTGATAAACTTTGAAATCCTTGAAAGCTGCAAAAGCTAGGAAAATCTGAATTGCTTCCATCCAGACAACAGGGGCATATGTTTCTTCAAAATCAATACCTTCAATTTGAGTGTATCCTTTTCAAAGCAATCTTTCCTTGTTTCTCATTACCTTTTCATTTTCATCCATCTTGTTTCAGAACACCCACTTTGTTCCAATTATATTTTTGTTTGTCGGTCTGGGCACAAGTTCCCAAGTTTTATTTTTCTCTATTTGATCAAGCTCTTCTTTCATTTCCTTCACCCAATTCTAATAATTGCATGCTTCTTCCACAGTCTTTGGCGTAGTTTCTAAGAGTAGGCACAATAATACTTGCTCTTGAGTTGCTTTGCTTCTTGTAGTAATTCTCTTATTCTTATCTCCAATAATCTATTTTTAGAGTGATTTTTCTATACATACCTTGGAGTTTTAGTTGTAGATGTTAGAGCGACCTTTGTATCTTTTTCTTCTTCTTCTTTCTTATCCTTCTCTCTTTTTACATCCAAGGTATCTGATTCATATTCAATATGTCTGTCAGGAATTCCTTGAGCATCTTCATCTAATTTCACATTCGCACTTTCAACTGTCTTGTTTAGTTTCTTGTTGTAACACCAGTATGATTTACTCTTTGTAGAGTAACCCAACAATATGCCTTCATTATCTCTACTATCAAACTATCCAAGATTTCCCTCATCTTTTCGGATGTAGCACTTTCTTCCAAATTTTTTGAAGTTTTTTACTATGGGAGCTCTTCCATACCATAACTCATATGATGCCTATTGTACTTCCTCCAGAATAGTACTCTATTAAGAGTGTATATTGTTGTGTGTATTGCTTCTCTCCAATAGACCTGTGGTAAACCTACTTCCATGATCATTGTTCTAGCTACTTCTTGAACTGTCTGGTTCATTCTTTCCACTACACCATTCTAATGAGGTGTTCTAGGTGTAGATAGCTATCTCTTAATGCCATGATTTTCATAGTATTTTTTGAACTCATCTGAAGTAAACTCTCCTCCTCTATCATATCTCAAACAATTGATTCTCCTATCAGTTTCATTCTCAAATCTTGCTCTGAAAATCTTGAAGTTTTCAAACACCTCTGATTTTTTTCTCAAAAATGCAACCCAAGTAAATTTGGAATGACCATCTATTAAATTCATGAAATACTTCTCACCTTGTAAGCTTCTTGTTCTGGTTGGACTAAAAAGGTTAGTGTGTATAAGGTCCAACAGTCTGATAGATGAATCTTCTTTTCTCTGAAACGTTTCTCTAGTCTTCTTTCCTTCTTGACATCCTTTGTAGATAGTATTGTCTGGTTTGGTCAGCGTTGAAAAATCTCTAACTTCTCTTGATGAATGTATCCTTACCAAATTGTCAAAGTTAATGTGACATATCCTCTAATGCCAGAGCCAACTATCATTAGACTGAGATACCAAGCATCTTTTTGTAGCTCCTTCCAACTAATACATATTTCAACTTGTTCTTTTCCGACTGTAATAACAATTTTTTATTTCTTCTAAATCTCACAACCATCATCATGAAACACCACATTGTAACCATTTTCACAGATCTATCCAACACTCAGAAGATTATGATATAATCCCTCACATAGTAAAAATTTTTAGTGTTATGTTTTCCATCAAAGGTAATAGAACCAATTCCAATAGTCTATGTTGTTTTATCATCTCCAAATCTAACAAAACCTCCATCATATTTCTCAAGCTTCACAAACTTAATTTTTTCACCGGTCATATGATTCGAGCATCCACTATCAATTAGCCATTCATCTCTATTTATTTTAACAAATAATGGAGTCTCAGTGTTACCATCATATTTCAGACAAATATTAGATATATCACATCTAGGTTCCAACTTTTCAACCAAAAAAAAAATAATCCTCATGATCTGAAATTCCAACAATCTCATGAACATAATAGGCCTTCTTTTTTATCTTTTTCAACTTTTATCTTGTTCCTTTGTCTAGACACTTAGTTTCTAAATGACCAATCTTTCCACATATAAAACATTTAAGAGGTAGCATACCTTTGTACTTACCAGTACCTTTCTTCAATTTCCTTGTGAAATTTTCTTCCAACTCTTCAAAACTTTCACTATCTAGATCATCTTCTATTTTTGTGGATTTGAAGGTAGTTTCAATTTTCTCCTTTTCTTTTCCAAATTTCCTCATCTCAAATGCAATCAAGGTGCCAAATATCTTCTCTCTAGTGAATTTATTTAGATTATAAACTTCCTATATAACTGAGATCTTGTCACCGTACCTCTTTGGTAGGGTCATTAAAATCTTCTCCATTACATCTTCATCTATCATAGTACCTCCTTGAATTTTGACTTCATTTACTGCACTTTCAACCCTTTGAAAGTAGCTTTCTATATCCCCACCTTCTTCCATCCTCAAGTTCTCATATCTGTGCTTAGCTATCAACTTATTTGATAATTTGACTCTATCATTTCTTGCATAGATTTCTTTCAAATTTTCCCAAAATTCATAAGCAGTGCCCAACAAAATAACTTTTGTTAACTCAGTCTTAGATAAACCACTAAATATTACATCCCTTTCCTTTTCATTCTCCTCATACTACAAAATATCAGTTGCAGTAGAAACACCATTTGTTGGCTCAACATATTTTTGTCTCAATAGCTTTCCAAGTCTTGTAGCCAAGAGAGATTAGGTACCTCTCATCTACACTTTCCAAAAAATGTACTCAGATCCATCAAACACAGGAATTGTCGATTTGTGTACCATTGGATCTACCCCAAGTGGTTAATCTTTTCATCAAGAAACCAAAGCTCTGATACCAATTGTTGAAAAATCCATATAACTAAGAAAGGGGGTGAATTAGTTATTATCAAACAATTTTGTTTACTTTAATTAATCCAAAGAAAACTTAAATCAATAAGATATTAATGAACATGTAATCACACAACAACACGATTCACAAAGAAGACTAGAATTTATGTGGAAACCCAAGAAGGGAAAAGCACCAAGAATGCTAATTCTCAATTATAAAACACTAGTTAAGGTGACACTGGGTAAGGTGATTTTTACAAGGGCTCACTACTGAGTTGCTCACTATAGGGTAGCTCACTACTGGTTGGGCTCACTGTTTGGCTATTATAGCCAAGGATACAAAAAGGTTCACTACTAAAAGAGAAAGGCTCATTTCCAAAAGAGAAAGGATCACTACCTATAGAAAATGGCTCACTACTAGAAGAATGATGAAAAGGAATCCACCACTAAAAACAACTGTCACCAACAATGACACCAGATAGAATCTCACTATCTGCTACATCTAGTCATACACTTTCACACACTTCACAATATCTAGATATTTAGATTAAGATTAATCACTCTTACCTTCATCAAACAAAAACATCTTATACTTATACCATTCCATGCTTCCATAATCTCCCAAGTCGGCCAAACATAATTTCTAAGTTGGCCAAGCACAAATTGAAATAGGTCACCACAAAAACATTCCCGTAGTGGAGAGGACAGAAACGTGGACCACATGAACCTCCTCGTCAAATCACACGCTTACATGATATCTCAAACCATAGAATAAGATATACACTATAATGTAAACCATAGCCAAGCATTAACCAACTGACTTATTGGTCTGACCCAAAAGAATGTATCTTATTATGTTACAAGAGGAATGAGACCAAGATAGATCATTATAGCACAACATCCAAAACCATGCCAATCTGGATCACCTAAGCACCAAAACATAACATTGGTCACACAACCAAGATATGTTGATATCAATGACAATCATTAATGACAAAAATTAATCAACATCATCTCAACACATTCCAACATTATGTTGTATCAAATGAGGGAAAATGTGGACACCCCAAATTCAATGTTCAAGGCTCACATAATTATTTATAAATTTAAATTTTAATTATACAGTGTCCTCAAACCCTCTTTAATACTCACACATTTTTTAATATACACATGTCACCATTCCCTTCCACATCATATTTTAACCAATATTCTCATTAGATGCTTCAAAAAATGTGTGAGATCCACTTCTCCATGTGTAGCCACCCTACACTTTATTTTTCTCCCGCATGTCACTCCTAGATTTTTTACATTTATCATTTTTCTCCACTTTTCAATGCCTTGTTCTTGCCAATATGTGCTCAAACATGTATGAGGACACATATATCCATATTTTCTATGAAACATGTTATTTTCAAAGGCTTGACCTTCTCACGCTTGTCACAGGACTAATGCTTCAATTCTCTCAATCAATCATAGCCCTTCATATCACAATGCATCTCAAACCTCCACTTCATCCATTAAAAATATATAAATTGGAGCCTTGTCCCTTCATTTTCATAATCCAATTTGTGTTAAAATTATGCTATTAAATTTAGATCAAAATCATCTTTCTATCAAGGTTATGTTGTTGAAAGACAAATCCACATCATAATAATCAAAGGAAAAAATTAAATAGACATCTATGCATCTACTTCATTTTAATCTTTAGGTGGGAAGGTAAAATATTTAGTTAAAGTTTTGTTTAATTCATTTATCTTTTTATCTTCATTTTTTATCATTTTACTCATCTTCATTCACCACTCATTGGAGTTGTTTACAAATTATTTTAATCTTTCCTTGTTTCTTCATTAGCTTTGGTGGTTGGTATTTTGGCTCTCATTTATTATTTTGAAGTGATGTCACTCCATTCAAAATGCAGTCAAGGGGAACAGAAATCATGAAGATGAAATCAACACTTAATTCCTCTACTCAATTGAGAAGTTAATGGACTTTCTAGTTTTGGTTACACAAAAAAAATTTGTATTTTCATTTATTTTTAAAATAACTTTGTGTTGCAAGAATGGAAAGAGAAATGAAAGTGCGATTGATATCAACCGGTCATCTAGTTATCTACTAGTTGTTTTTGACTATATATGTTGAGGATATTGAGAAAATTGCATAAAATGAAGGCTATAGGTTGTCAGCTATTGAGGTTGTTGGTCCACTACTTGTGAACTATGTTTTCTATTTTTTGGCTGAGGTTTGAGAGAATTCTTCTTGGTTTGTATTTCTCTCCGAGATTCTAGAGTTGCATTTCCCTAGTTCTATTGAAGATGGTTTCGGCATTTGGAAGTATCGAGCTTAATTGATCTATGTGTTTTACACTCATTTGGTCGATTGTGTGTCAAGAACTATCTTCGAAGTTCATGAAGTGTGTTGAATCTATTATGGGTCCTGGTGAAGCGTGTGTTTGGGTTTCCCTCATTCTAATTTAACCCTAGGATGTTTGGAACTGACCTAATTTTAATTTGAAGTTGGATGGCCGACTTTGTGTCTTTTCAAAGTTGGAGATGGTATAAATACAAAATGTGCTAGCAATGAAAAGTGTACATAAGAAAAGAAGGAAGATAATTGAAAGAGAAGACATGACTCTAATGCTATTCTAAAAGTGTGTGAGTTATGTGTGTGGTTAATTAGTGTGAAGCTTAACGCTAAGTTTATAGATGCAGTGAGCAGAAGGTGAACTATGTCATTCATTCAAGTGGATCAATGATTGTGGTGGAATCCTTTGTTGCATTGGGATTGTTGTCTCTTTGTAACAAGTCCTTTTTGTCTTCTTTGTATCTTTGTGGCAGTAATCCATCTGGGTTGTAGCCTTGTGGATATTGAGTCTGGACAGTGAGTCCTTATTCTAGGTAGTGACCCTTTTTGTAATCGGTTTTGATATTCTCTATAGTGTGAGTTAATCCTCACCATGGTTTTTCCCTCATTGGGTTTTCCACATAAATATGGTGTTATTGTGTTTGTGCATTGACATTTGATGATTAACTACTTAATTAGTTTATGTGTTAGTTATGATAATTGAATTTAAGGTTATAATCTATGACAACTGATCCACCCTCCATCTTAGTTGTCCTAGCCAACAATTGGTATCAGAGCTTGGTTCCTTGGTAAAGAGCTTAACTACTTGAGGAAGGTTTAGGATGGCTAGCAAAATGATCTATTATTATCCGAGGTTTGATGGAACTAATTATTCCATATGGAGAGTATTGATGGAGAAATCTATGGATTATTGTAGATATTATGTAGAGAAAGCTTATAAGAAACCCTAAACTCCTCCTACTAATGGTCTGAGTACACCTGAAGAAATTAGAGCACCTAAAGTGAATAATAAGGAAAATTTCATCTTGAAGAATAGTCTGGTACATTTCAAGTTGATTAAGGTTCATAGTTTGAAGACAACTAAGGAAGTCTGGGATGCTTTAGAAAGAGCACACGATGGTGATGAGAGGGTAAAAGAGGAAAAATTATAGAATCTGGAAACACAGTTTGATCTTTTACACATGTCCAAAGATGAGAATGTTAAAGCCTATGTACAAATATGGGTAAGTCTATGGATCTATGACACAATTTTGGTACCAAATTGCAAAAAAAAACCGTAATAGGCCAATTACGCTTGCCAAATTTGGAGAGTGCCAAATTTGGCACTCACCAAATAGGCTTGGTAATACCGCGCCTATTTGGTGAGGACCAAATAGGCTTGGTAATACTGCGCCTATTTGGTGAGCACCAAATTTGACACTCGCTAAATGGCTTGAATTTTTCAATGAATGAACTTGTGAGTTCTCTTTCTTTTTGCAATGACTTTTGGAATGCACTTTTCTAAACTCTTTCATTTTCTCTTTCTTTTCCAGGGAAAGTATAAGTTGTCATTTACATATGGATATTTACTTTCTTATACTTTAATTTATATCTCATGTATATAGTTTCAGGATGTTTGAGAGTAGTTTCAGATCTCTAGGAGTTATAATGCAAATTCTAGTTTTTGTAAAATCTTAAAAATTTCAGACTTAGTCAAATTTCAGTAATCAACAATTCAAATTTTAGTAGTCAAAAAGTTATCATATTTCTCTCACTCTCTCCTTCTCTCTACTCTTTATCTCCCCATTGCCTCTCCCCCTTCCTCTCTCTCTCACACACACCCCTCTATCTCCTCCCTACATCTACCTCCCTCCCTCCCCTCTCTACTTCTCTCTGTCTCTTCTCTCTTTATATCTCCTTCCCTGTCTACTTATCTTTATCTCCCCCCTCTCTACTCTTTATCTCTCCTCTCCCACCCTCTACCTACATCTATCTCTCACTCTCCATCCCTCTCTTCCCCCTCTTTCTCTCTAACTCTCTCCTCTCCCACCCTCTACCTAAATCTCTCTCTCACTCTCCATCCCTCTCTTCCCCCTCTTTCTCTCTAACTCTCTCCTCTCTATCTCATAATTCTCTCTCCCTCCCTCTCACTCTCTCCTCTCTATCTCACCACTCTCTTTATCTCTCTCTCTCTCTCTCTCACATAAACCTATATCTCCCTCGCTAACACTCCCTACCTCCCTCCCTCCTTCCCTCTCCACTTATCTCTATCTCTCATCTCCCTCCCTCCCCTTATTTTTGTCTCTCCTCCCAATCTCTCTCACTATTGTTCCTCCCTCACTGCCCCCTCTTTCTCTCTCAATTTCTCCTTTTCTCTATCTCACCATTCTCTCTCTCTCTCACTCACACACACACACCTCTATCTCCCTCCCTACCTCTCCCTCCCTCCCTCCCTCCCCTCTCTACTCTTTATCTCTCCTCTCTCTTTACTTCTCTATACCTACCTCTCCCTCCATCACTTTCTCTCTCCATCCCACACTATCTCACCTATGTCTCCTTCCCTACCTCTTTCCCTCTCTACTCTCTATCTCTCCTCTCCCTTCCTCTACCTACCTCTCTCTATGTCTCTCCATTCCTCTCTTTCTCTCTCACTCTCTCCTCTCTATCTCACAATTATCTCTATCCCTACCTCTCACCCCCTCCTCTCTAAATCATCATTCTCTCTCTCTCCCACTTTCCCTCCTTCCCTCCTCTCTAAATCACCATTCTCTCTCTATCCCACTTTCCCACCTTCCCTCTCTATTTCTCACTTATCCCTTTCTACCTCTCCCTCCCTCCAAATTCCCTCTCTTTTTATCTCTATTTATCATTCTCTCCTTACCTCTCCACTCTCTCCATATCACTCTCTCTCCTTCTTTATCTCCATCATATCCCTCCCAATCTCCTTCCCTCTCTACCTACCTCTCCCTCCACTACCTACCACACTCTCTACCTCTCTCCCTACCCCCTCTTTCTCTCTTACTCTATCCTTCCCTCTCTACTCTCTATCTCTCCCCCCTTCCCTCTCTACTCTCTTTCTATCTCTCCCCCTTCCTCTCTCCCCTCATTTTCTCTCCTCTCACTCTCTCCCTACATCCCTACATTCTATACTTCTCTCTATCTATCATCTCTATCTACATATCCTTCCCTCTCTATTTATCTTTATCTCCCCTCTCTCTCTTTACCTGCCTCTCCATCCATCACTCTATATCTCAATCATGTCTCCTCCCTACCTCTATCCCTCTCTATTCTCTATCTCTCCTCTCCCTCCCTCTACCTCTCTCTCTACCCCTTCTCTCCCTTTCTATCTCTCTCTCACACACACGCTCACCTCTATCTCCTCCCTACTTGTCCCTCCCTCCCCTCTCTACTTCTCTCTATCTCTCCTCTCTTTATGTCTCCTTCCATCTCTACCTATATTTATCTCCCCTATCCATGTGTTTACCTAACTCTCCATTCATCACTATGTATCTCACCTATGTTTCCCTACCTACCTAGGGTTGAGTGATTAAGGATTGAGGATTGATGGTTTCATGTATAGGGTAGATGGTAGAGGGTAGAGGGTAGAGGGTTGAGGGTTTAAGATTGAGTGTAGAGGGTTGAGGGAATAGGGTTGAGGGATTAGAGTTGAGGGTCCAATGTATAGGGTAGAGAGTACAGGGGTTGAGGGATTAGGGTATATATTTTACTTGGGTTTAAGGGTTTAAGGGTTGAGGGTTTATGGTAGAGGGTATTGGGTTGAAGGTAGATGGTATTGGGTTGAGGGTAGAGGGTATTGGATTGAGGGTAGAGGGTATGAGATTTAAGGGTTAAGGGTTGAGGGTTGATTATTTAAGGGTTTAAGGGTTGAGGGTATAGGATTGAGGTATTAGGGTAGAGTGGGAGGGAAGGATGGAGGGAGAACTGAGATAGAGAGAAGGAGAGAGGAAGAGGCAGGGATAGAGATATATAAGGGTTGAGGATCCAATGTATAAGGTAGAGAGGGAGGGAAGGATGGAAGGAGATATGGAGGGAGAAGTGAGATAGAGAAAAGGAGAGAAGAGGAGGGAGGGATAAAGATATATGAGGGTTGAGGATCCAATGTATATGATAGAGGGCATAGGGTTGATGGTTTATGGTACTAGGTTAAGGTTATAGAGTTGAGGGTAGATGGTATTGGGTAGAGGGTAGAGGGTAGAAGGTTTAAGGGTTTAGGTTTGAGGATTTACTATTGAGGTTAGAGGGTTTATGTTGTAGGTTTAAGGGTATATGGTTGAAGGATTAGGGTTTAGGGTTGAGAATTGAGGGTTAATGCTTTAATGTATAGGGTAGAGGGTAGAGGGTTTAAGGGTTTAGGGTTTAAGGTTTGAGGGTCAAGAGATTAAGGTTGAGGGAAGAGGGTTGAGTGTATAGGGTTGATGGATTAGGGTTGAGGGTCCAACATATAGGGTAGAGGGTATAGGGGTTTAGGGTTTAGGGTTGAAGGTAGAGGGTTGAGGGTTGATGACTTAAGGGTTGAGGGATAAAGGGTTAAGAGTTGAGTAATTAGGGTAGAGTTTCTAATTGGGTTCAAGGGTTTAACGGTTGATGGTAGAGGGTATTGGGTTGAGGGTAGAGGGTTTAAGGGTTTAGGATTTAAGGGTTGAAGGCTGAGGGTTTAGGGTATAGGGTTGAGTGGTTGAGGGTTTAAGGGTTGAGGGTATAGGGTTGAGGGATTAGGGAAGAGAGGGAGGGATGGAGGGAGGGAGATATGGAGGGAGAAGTGAGATAGAGATAAGGAGAGAAGAGAAGGGAGGGAAAAATAAAGATGAGGTTTGAGGATCCAATGTATAGGGTAGAGGGTTGAGAATTAAGGGTATAGGGCTGAGGAAGTATAGGGTTGATGGTTTAGGGTATTGGGTTGAGGTTATAGGGTTGAGGGATTATGGTTGAGGGTAGAAGGTATAGGGTAGAAGGTTTAAGGATTTATGGTTGAGGGTTTAGGGATGACACTAGAGGGTTTAGAGTATATGTTTGACGGATTAGGGTTGTAGGTCCAATGTATAGGGTAGAGGGTATAGGGTTGAAGGATTTGGGTAGAGGTTAGATGGTATTGGGTAGAGGGTAGAGGGTTTAAGGGTTGAGGGTTGAGAGTTTAAGGTTGAGGGTAGATGGTTGAAGGTATAGGCTTAAGGGATTAGGGTTGAGGGTAGAGGGTATTGGGTTGAGGGTAGAGGGTAGAGGGTTTAAGGGTAGAGGGTTAAGGGTAGAGGGTAGAGCATTTAGGGTAGAGCATTAAGGGTAGAGGGTTATGGGTTTAAAGGTTTAGCGTTTAAGGGTTAAGGGTAGAGGGTAGAGGGTTAAGGGTGGATGGGAGAGAGATAAAGGGATTGAGTGAGTGAGAGAGATAGATTTGAGAGAGGGAGAGGGGGTAGGAGAGATATACTTGAGAGAGGGAGGGAGGGAGTGGGAG